>PVJC01035069.1:0-18361 GCA_004026665.1 Murina feae
CATGTGTGCAGGCATGTGTATGGGGGGTGTGTGTGCTTGGTGCGGGCGTGTGTGCATGTGTGTGTGTGCTTGGTGCGGGCGTGTGTGCATGCGTGTGTGTGCTTGGTGCGGGCATGTGTGCACATGCGTGAGTGTTCATGTGTGCAGGCATGTGTATGGGGGGGTGGGGGGTTGTGGGGACATGGCAGCCCCCTTGCTGGCATCCAGGGTCAGAGAAGATGGTCTGAACACGCCTCTCAGAGGTGGGCGCGGAGAGTTGAACCAGAGCGGCTCCCCACGGCCTCTCTGGGGGCTTGGTCTCTGCTCCCCAAATCTGTGCTGTCCCTCCTTCTCGCTCCCCAACAACCTCCTGCCCCTGCGGTTTCATGGTTCCAGGCCCCACAGTGGACGGCCTGGCTGTGCTGACGGTTTCCGTCTCCAAGACCCTGGTCTCTCCTCGGGACAGGAGTCCGTCCTCGTACAGACACCAGCTCTGGGCTCTTTTCTTGCTCAGGGACGAGCAGAACATTTAGTTTATTAATGCGCTAGCTCGAAAGGCAAGTCCAAGTGCTTTTTAAAAATATGTATATATTTTTATTGATTTCGGAGAGGAAGGGAAAGAGAGAGATAGAAACATCAATGATGAGCGAGAACCATTGATCTGCCGCCTCCTGCACACCCCCTACTGGGGATCGAGCCTGCAGCCCGGGCCTGTGCCCTGCCCGAGAATCGAACCCTGACCTGGTTCATAGGTCGATGTTGAGCAGAACGTTTGCAGGCAGAAGGAGGAATGAGGTTGGGAGGGAAATGTCCCCGTGTCTCTGGTCCTGGTCCTTGCCCTGCGGGGGCAGCGGACTCAGGTTGGTGTGCTCAGGCCTCCCGGGTGGGGCCTGGGACCTGCCCCGTGGTGACAGCAGCCACAGCTCCTGATTCCCTGACCCCAGGGTAGGCTGCTCAGCCTGGATCTGAGAAGTGAGGAAAAATAATCAGGCCATGGCCGGCCAGTGTGGCTCAGTGGTTGAGCGTCGACCCATGAACCAGGAGGTCACAGTTCAATTCCCAGTCAGGGCACAGGCCCAGGTTGTGGGCTCGATCCCCAGTGGGGGGCATGCGGGAGGCAGCCGATCCAGGATTCTCTCTCATCCTTGGTGTTTCTCTCTCCCTCTCCCTTCCTCTGAAATCAATAAAAATACATTAAAAATAAAAAATAATCAGAGCGGTGAGTTTTACCTCTGTGTCTGGAACCTTTGGCCGGGGCCTCATTCCCTCCTGCTGGTCACCAGCCACTGTGGGACTCCAGCTCCTGCCGTGGGCTGAGTGCGCTGGGGGCGGGGTCCAGGGAGCCCCATGTTGGGGTGCCTCCTGGAAGGTGTGCACTTGTTTTTTCTTTAAACAACCTGTGGCGTTTCCTTTTCGTGCCATTCCAACGTTCTTCCCAGAAAGGACGAGCGGAGAGGAAGCAGGCGAGAGGCTGGAGTTAGTACTAGACTCTCCCAGGGGGCACAGACCTCGGGGATCATGTCCTTCAAAGCCACGTTGTCCACCTACGGACACTGAGGCCCAGGGAGGGGGCATGACCCCGAGCAAGTGCCCTGGGAAGCCAGAGACCAGATTTCCTGTCGGCTTCTCTTCCCAGAGCCGGCTCCCAGCGGCTTCTTGCTTTATTGCGCTCAGCCCCGGAGGGAGAGGAGCGGGGACAAGCGAGTATGGCTGCCCGCCGGGCCCCTGCAGAGCCGCGGCCCTGAGCAAGGGAGGGAGGGTGGCAGGCCGTGGGGTGCAGGACTGAAGCTCGGATAGTGAACGGGGGGCAGCGAGGAGACTGTGGACCCTGCCCTCTGCTCCCAGGCGCGACCCCTGACCCGCTACCTGCCCATCCGGAAGGAGGACTTCGACTTGAAGACCCACATTGAGTCCTCGGGCCACGGCGTCGACACCTGTCTGCACGTGGTGCTCAGCAGCAAGGTGGGCGTGGCCTGTGTGCTGGGCGGAGCCCCTGAGCTGGGCGGGGCCTGTGTGCTGGGTGGGGCCCCTGAGCTGGGCGGGGCCCCTGAGCTGGGCGGGGCCTGTGTGCTGGGTGGGGCCCCTGAGCTGGGCGGGGCCCCTGAGCTGGGCGGGGCCTGTGTGCTGGGCGGGGCCCCTGAGCTGGGCGGGGCGTGTGTGCTGGGCGGAGCCCCTGAGCTGGGCGTGGCCTGTGTGCTGGGCGGGGCCCCTGAGCTGGGCGGGGCCTGTGTGCTGGGCGGGGCCCCTGAGCTGGGCGGGGCGTGTGTGCTGGGCGGGGCCCCTGAGCTGGGTGTGGCCTGTGTGCTGGGTGGGGCCCCTGAGCTGGGCGGGGCCCCTGAGCTGGGTGTGGCCTGTGTGCGGGGTGGGGACCAGGGTCTGGGCCCCCCTGGCCTTGGTCCTGCCCTGACATCAAGGTCTGGCTCAGGACTGGTGTCCTAGCTTGAAGAGATGTTGGGGACGGGTCTCCCCCGCCCCACGCCCCCCACAGGCATAGGTGCTGGCACTTACGTGAAGATTAGGGTTCGAGGTTCAGAGGAGGAAGGTTCAGGGGCCGGGCATTGGGTCCTTGCTCATCCTGCCTCCCACCAGGTGTGTCGCGGCTACTTGGTCAAGATGGGCGGCAAGATTAAGTCGTGGAAGAAGCGCTGGTTTGTCTTTGACCGGCTCAAGCGCACCCTCTCCTATTACGTCGGTGAGTTCTCGCACGGCTTCCGGGAGCAGGCCCTGGGTCACCCGGACAGCTGGGCTTCCGGACGAGGCCAGGGCCCCGGGTGGCCGCAGGCTCACTGGGTCTGTCCTCTTCTCCACCCCTGGCAAGTGTGCAGAGTGCACCTGGTCACCTCCATGGATCAGTTCATTCATTTACTTACTTATTAAAACGATTTTTAAAAAAATTGATTTCAGAGAGAAAGGGAGAGGGAGAGAAACATCAGTGATGAGAGAAAATCATTGATTGGCTGCCTCCTGCACGCCCCCTACTGGGGATTTAGCCTGCAGCCAGGCATCTGGCCACCTCTTGGTTCCTGGGTCGATGCTCAACCACTGAGCCACCCAGGCCAGGCTCATCCACTTATTTACGCAGCAGCTGCTAAGCATCTGTTCAGTTCCAGGCACTGTTCTCAGTGCTGGTGACAAGCAAGGTGGCCGCAGCCCCTCCCATGGAGCTTGTCAGGGAGGCAGCTACTGAACAGAGCACTGGAGTGTGATGGCTGGGCACTGGATCCTGGCGCCTGGGACTCATTCGTTCAACTCATGAGCACCTACTGTGTGCTAGGCACATAGCTGGTCTCTGGATTTGAAGGAGGGTTCAGTTCAGCCTGATCTCCATGCAGAGGAGATGCACACAGTGGCGACCCTGACAGTGGGTCTCCCACATTCCTTAGCAGTTTGCTGAGGGAAAGGGCTGGAGGCCATCCCAGGGTGTGTGCAGGGCGCACTTTGCAGGAACACGAGCAGCTCAGCCTGGCCAGGGAGAGCTTGGGAAACATGAATGTGAGAGAGACACATCGATTGGTTGCCTTCCGCTCGCACCCGACCAGGCCCTGGGGTGGAGCTACAACTGAGGTGCGTGCCCTTGACTAGACTCGGACCCAGGACCTTTGGAGCAGGGGAGGGCGTGAGACAGGGCCTGAGGGACCTGTGGGCACCAGCCTGGACGTGGCCTTGGCCAAGCCCAGGAGGCAGCGGTGCCCGGGCAGAGCCGCAGAGACGCTGTGAGCCATGAGCCGAGGCAGCGGATTCGAGTCGCCTCAGGAAGCTCACGCCTTGGCGCCAGGGAAGACGAGTGACAGGGCCAGAGCGGGTGCGGGGCCCAGGAGGGGCTGCAGCTGGGACCCAGGGCTGATGACTTGGGAGGGGAGGGTGCACACTGCCAGCCGCCTCCACCTGAGCAGGGACGACGCGGGTGCCCGCCTTTCTGCTTGTCTGTGGTTCTCCTTTACATCCTGGGCTCGCTGTCCAGGATGTCGCTGGCAGGGCCTGGGCACCGCCGCCTCCCACGCCGCCCCCCACTCGCGGCCTCCTCAGCGGCCCTTGTTTCCTTTGCAGACAAGCATGAGACGAAGCTGAAGGGGGTGATCTACTTCCAGGCCATCGAGGAGGTGTACTACGACCACCTGCGCAGCGCGGCCAAGGTGCGGGGCGCGGGGCCTGCGGGGCGCGGGGCAGGCTCGGCCTCCCCTCCGCGCCCCCTCTGGAAACTCGCCCTTCCTCCTTCTCCCCTTCTCCAAAGAGGTGTTTCCGCTTCCCTCGGTGACCAAGGTGCCCCTCGCTATAGACAGGAACCACCATTACTGCGTTTTTAAATATATTTTTTTATTGATTTCAGAGAGGAAGGGAGTGAGAGAGAAGCATCAATGATGAGAGAGAATCATGGATCGGCTGCCTCCTGCACGCCCCACCCTGGGGATCAACCCCGCAACCCGGGCCTGTGCCCTGACTGGGATGGAACCCTGACCTCCTGGTTCATAGGTCGGCGCTCGACCCCTGAGCCGTGCTGGCCGGGCTGCCTGCGCCACTTTTGCGAAGAGGAGAACGCATGAGATGAAACGGCCCTCACAGGAAGCGCCCTGGGGCCTGATCTGTGAAATTCTTTTGTGCCTGGGGTTGCTAAGGACCAGGGCCCCACCTGGCAAAATATGACTTGCCAGGGTGAGGAGGGGGGCATCTCCGCTTGGTCCCCACTTGGCTGGTGGGGCCGAGGTTTCGGGACCCAGTAGGGCTCAGCCCCGAGCAGGTCGTCATGGGGACAGGGCGGGGCAGGGCGGGTGGGGCGGGGGCAGGAGGAAGCTGCACGCCTGGGAGGCCCTGTCTTAGCCTCTCCCCTTTCCCTCCGCAGAGCCCGAACCCGGCCCTCACCTTCTGTGTGAAGACGCACGACCGGCTGTACTACATGGTGGCCCCGTCTGCAGAGGCCATGCGCATCTGGATGGACGTCATCGTCACCGGGGCCGAAGGCTACACTCAGTTCATGAACTGACGGGGGGCTTCCTGGCCCTCAGGCTGGCCCAGGGCCCAGGGCTCAGGGCCCGGCCCGACCTCCTGCTCTGCTGGCCCTGGAGAGTCACCCCCTGGCCCAGGCTGCCTCCCGGCGGCCCTGGGAGGGTTCAGCGGGGCGGGGCTTTGGGAGCAGAGGCCTTGGTCCTGCTGTGAGGGCTCCTGTTGGGGGGTGGCTGAGCTGGGGCCTCCTGAAGAACCAGCCAGGGCCGGGGGCCGGCGGGGTGCTTTGCAACCCAGGAACCCAGACTTGCAATAACCCTGCAGGGTCCTGCCCTCCCTCTGTGTCAAGGACAATTACGGTACCAGAATCTGCCAAAGATCCCCTCTCGCCTCAGCCTCCTTTGCAGAGGCCGTGGGGGCCCGAGCAGAGCCGCCTCCAGAGTGGGGTGACAGCTCAGGCAGTACTTCTCAGACCCTGCTCTCACCCCATCATCCGCCCGCATTTGTACTTTTATTACTTTGCTCAAGGGCCAGAGACCTCCAGTTTTATCTTTGGGGGTCAGCTCCATCCCCTTTTTGCAGACCCATCACCACGGTCACCATAGTAACGGTTTCATTGCCATGGTTACATACTAATTGCTCTGCCCACTGCGTAAGCTGTGGGCCCCTCTGAGGGTACGTGCCGTCATCTCTCCAGCCCAGGCCCTTGGGCATCTCATGTTGGGGAAATGGGACCTCACACCTCCCGCCCCAGCCAGTCCCCAGGCCCTGACGCACAGCTGCTGGCCCCGGCCAGCCCTCTCCCATCCACTCGTGCCTTGCTTAGAGCCAGAGGGGATGAAGTCAGGGTATCTGGGTCCCGAGAAGGAGGAAGCTGGAAGGGTCTTCCTCGGGTTCTGTGCGGGGCTCAACTGACAGGACAAAGGGCTGCTCCCTGAGGAAGCCCAGGCTGGACAGGAGCTCAGAGGAGGGGGCCCTGAAGTTGCACCTCCGAAGGGGATGACCATGGAGCAGAGGACGAGGCCTCCAGCGGCCTGGCTGCAGTCCTCCCGCCTTAACACTAAGCCCACCTCCCCGCCCCTCCAGTGCTGGGCCTGAGTACGGGTCCAGGCTGGGCGAGTCTCAGTATTTGTAAGCATTTCAGCAGAACAATAAAGCATTTGGCGTGTGATTCTGGGAGGCTGAATTGTGTGGGGCACTGGGTTGAGGTTCAGGGGGTGGGAGGGTTAGTTCCTCCCCACAAAGCAGGATTTCCACCTGGTGAAAAGTTCCAGGAGGGACCCAGGGACCAACCCATGACCTCCAGAGCCCTCCCCTGCCCCCCTCTACTCTGAGGACTGGCGGGAGCCCCAGGACAGGATGGGGTCCCCAGGGATGGAGAAGGACGAGGCCAAAGACAAGGACTTCTGCACACGTTTAATGAGGTGGAGGAGGAGCTGAGGCGGGTGGGGCAGGGCCCTCACTGCAGCAGGAGGCTGAGAAGAAGGGCAGCTGCGAGGCAGAGGGGCTCCAGGAAAGCCATGGGGGCTGCAGAGCTTAGCTGGTCGCCATAGTGGTCCAGGAGCATGAGGACCACACCGTTGCTCCAGCCGAACCCCTCCTGGAGAGAGGATGGCCAATCGCGAGGCCGCAGGGGAAAGCCCCCGTGTCCTTCCAGGCAGGTTTGGGGTCCCCTGACCTAAACCTGGAGGGTCCAGCCCGGGGGGTGCCAGGCTCCTCCCTGGAGACCCACCCCCATGGGAGAACAGGCCCAGAGTGGAAGGTCAAGGTCAGTTGGGAGAGCAGAGCCCCATCATTCCCTGTGGGGTGTGGGCCCACTCACCTGGACTTCATACTCCCCTCCGCCACCTGGCCGTCCACCGCTGCTGATGTCATACTGGGGACAAGAGGACAAGCTGTCTCCCACCCCTGCAGTGCCCAGGAGTGGCCACTGGGGGCCGCCACAGGGCCTGGGGTTGCAGAGCCTGACAATTCCCCCTCTCGCCACGGGGAGGCGCACTGGTGGGTCTGGCTCAGGCCAGCTCACTTTCTGAGTCTCCCATCCTCGCAGTGCCCGGGAGTGGCCACTGGGGGCCGCCACAGGGCCTGGGGTTGCAGAGCCTCACAGTTCCCCGTCTCACCGGGTGGCGCAGGGCCAGCTCACCTTCTCGAACATGGCTGACGTTTGGGAGTAGACACGGAAGTTGGTTTGGATCCAATTCTGCGCCAGCTGGAAAGCCACCTCCTGGGTCCTGGGTGAAGGAGACCTGGCCAGACCTAGGACACCCCGAGGCAGGGCCTGAGCATACAGAGCCCGTCCCAGGGGCGCAGAGGGGGACAGGGCCGGCCCTCTGACCAGGACACACCCATCGCGGCTCCTACCTCTGATGACCAGGTCCTGCAGGGGTGCCCAGGCGTTGGGGAAGTCCCACTGCTGGCCTGTCTTCCGGAGCGAGCTGGGGATCCCGTGCTGGTAGGTAAGGATCTGGCTGTCCTGGAAGGTTCCAGAAGGTACTGTGACTGCGGGTGGGGGCTGGCGGGGAGCCAGGAGCGGGGGCCCCCTAAAGCAGAGGTTCCTCTTCTGGGCCTTCCCGTCTGGGCTACCGCTGCCCCCTGGTGGCCACAGTGGGACCCGCAGCTGAGACCCAGGAGGGCGTGGCAGCCAGTGGCCTGAGCTCCCTGCTGGGTCCTGAGCCAGCGCTGCCCCCCACCCTCACCTCCAGGTACTTGAGGGCCCGGTCCGCCATGGAGAGGTTGGAGAAGCAGCCGGCCCAGAGGGGAGCCAGATTGGTCGGGTAGAACTCGTAGTTCTTCTTTCCATGTTCAAGGTCATAGTCAAACCAGGCCCCTTTCTCCGGGTCCCACAGGAGCGCCTCCAGGGCCGCCAGGCGCTGGTCCCGCAGAATTCTGTACTTTGTGGCTTCGGTCTCATTCCCTGGGGGACATGTGATTTAGATGGAGGAACGGGCCCTGCCCTTGGCCTCCTCCTGCGGTGACTCCATGCCCACCTGGAGCCCACCCACCTCGGGCTCCAGGACCCGGGACCCGAATTCCCTGAGCAAAGGGGCCTTAGGGCTCCCGGCCTGCACGGCCCTGTCCTGGGCTCATCCTCCTCCGAAGGGCAGCCTCGGGGAGAGGGAGGGTTTGGAGGAGAGGACTGGGCACAACCTGCCCAGTGAGGAAGTTGGGAGTGGAGATGCGCGTAGGCCTCTGTGCACTCCCCCACCCCCCGGGCCGCACAAGGGAGCAGGTTCCATCGGGCTGCAGAGCGGGAGGCCCTTCACCCAGGACCTCCTTCCAGCCCCTCGGCCCTGCCGCTCACCCAGGACCTCCCTCCAGCTTCACTGCCCAGCCGCTCACCCAGGACCTCCCTCCAGCTTCACTGCCCAGCTGCTCATCCAGGTCCTCCCTCCAGCTTCACTGCCCAGCTGCTCATCCAGGACCTCCCTCCAGCTTCACTGCCCAGCTGCTCACCCAGGTCCTCCCACCAGCCCCTCTGGCCCGGCCCCTCACCCAGGTCCTCCTTCCAGCCCCTCGGGCCCCGCCGCTCACCCAGGCTGGCGTGGAAGCTGCTCATCAGCCCCTCTGCCTGGCACAGGAAGGCGTTGAGGTCCACAGGCACCAGCTTGCTGGTCCGAATGCTGCTGAGTGAGCTGGGGTCCTGGCCCCCGATGAACCAGCGTGAAGAGAAGTCCCAGCCAGACTCGGCCCCCGCCTTGAGCTCAGCCCACAGAGTCTCCCGGGCCCCTGTGAGGGGGGACAGAGGACAGAGGACCGGCGTGACCCAGCTGCAGGCCCCTAGCCCCCAGCCCCCAGCCCTCCTTCCGCTGCTCACCTTCAGGCACCGTGTCCGCCAGCTCTGCGTCCTTGCTGTAGGACTCTGGTCTGCGAGAGGAGAGTGGGCAGCCTGGCACGGGGGCTCTGAGCCCTTGGTGCCCAAGCTGGGGCCTGAGCCCTGGTGACTCAGCGGACCTGGGCCCACAGCCCTGATGACCCACAGCGACCCTCGTCATCTGAGAGGGGAGCCCGAGCCCCCTGCCCTCCTGCCAGGGTCCTGATGACACTGGCACAGGAGTGAAGACGTGGGGGATGCAGAACCTTCCCACAGGACTCACCTGGGTCCCCCATAAGGGACGTAGTAGCGATTCAGGACATAGCTCTTCCCCCCGGAGCTCACAGACACATTCCTCTTCTCAGCCCAGAAGTCCAACTCCAAGGCCAGGGTCCCGATGTTGTCCCTGGGGCAGAGCGGGCACCCCTCAGCCTGGGCACACCTCCCATCCCACCCGGCAAGGCCTTGGGGACGGGAGCCTGTGGGGATCCCGAGGGGGTGCCCACCGGAGGAAGTCGGTGTCGTTGGTATAAGCCATGTAGCGGTCCATCATGAGTGTCAGGAGCGGCGGCTGGCTGCGCTGCAGGTAGTACACGCGGGCGCCGTTGGGAATGTGCCCGTAGCTGCCAAGGAGGAGGTTGCTGTCTGCTCCTGCCCGACCGAGTGCCACGCCCTGCCGGCCCTCCCGCACCCCCGCCTGCAGCGCCAGCCCCTCTTACGTCTTCACCAGGTCCAGGAAGTTCTGGAGCATGCCCCTCACCGTCCCGGCCATCTCCGACAGGAGCAGCCCCTCCATCACCCAGTAGGAGTCCCTGGGGAGGGACGGTTCCGTCATCCCAACCGGATCCCCACCCGCCTCTGCCCTGCACGCTCAGGACACCCCCAGGCTCGGGGCTCCCCACCACCTGGGTGCTCACCAGTAGTAGAACTCGCGGAAGCGCCCGCCAGGCACGATGAAGGGGTGTTGCGAGTAGATCAGAGAGAAGCGCTCGGGCTGGCGGAGGACCTCTGGCCTCACCTGGAGCAGGAGAGAGGGTGCAGGGAGCCTGGACCTCACCCCTTCTCCACGGCCTGGGCTGGAGGAGCTGCTGGGGCCTCTGCCCAGGCCTGGCTGCCCCCACACACAGCCCTGGGGTCACTGCTGTGCTTGATGGAGTGGAGGAGCCCCAGCATGTGCACGCCAAACAGTGGCCCCTCTTAGGACCCGGGTGGGGGCCTGTCTCCTCCAGCGCCTTTGCCCCCTGAGTCTCGGCTCCCACCACCAAGCCAGGCCTAGAGACTCAGGGTCCCCCATTCTCTGGCCATGACCCTCTCCCCAGTGGGCGGGTGGGCGAGGGCGTGGCCGAGGAGCGAGTGGGGCTCAGTGGGGCCCTGCTGGTGTCTGTCAGGCACGGGCGCTGCTGCTTCCCTCAGAGTTCTGCATGTGAGCGTGGTCTCAGGGGGCAGGGTTTCGAGAGGAGCAGTGCATGAGGCTCAGCTCCCGTGGATGCCGACAAAGGAGCCCAGAGCCCCCCTCTGCCTGTGGGTGCCAGGGCCTGAGGCTAGGTGCTGTGCAGCCTTGGGCCAATCACTGCCCTCTCTGAGCCTCAGACAAAGGAGAGAAAGTGCCAACAGGCTGTGCCAGTCGCAGGGCAGCAGCTGCGTCATTCCTGCGCAGAGCGCGGCCTGAGGGCCTCTGGAAGAGTCCAGAGGGAGAGGGAACAGCCACCCGTGGGTTAGAGGCAGACCTGGGCGGCCTGGGAGGGCGGAGCAGGCCGGGTGTGCCTGGGAGTGGCTGGGGGACTTCAGGGAGAGGTCAGGGGATAGAAGGAGATGTGCCCCTGCCCCCTCTAGAGATTCTTTATACAATCCCATTGCTCTCCAGAGCCGCTGTTCCGGAACCCAGGCCGGAGGCTGTGTTCTTGGGGACTGCATCCGATCCGGGCTCTCGGGCGGGCAGCCTCCCAGCCAGGCATCCCTCTCAGCACCGTCCCCTGGGCCCTGGGCCCTGATACCTTCTTTCCCAGCTTCTTCCAGAGTTGGTGCAGCTGCCCAGCCCAGGAGCGCAGCTTGGGGTCCGCGATCTTTTCTAGGAATCGGGGGCTGGAGAGACAGGGCCGGCGGGTCAGGGCAGCCCTGTGGCAGGGCCCCCTCTGCTCCTTGTCCATCATCTGGGTTGTACCTGTCTTTCCAGTCCTCAGGGACCCAGGACTGCAGCTCCTGCCCCGCGGCCTGGAAGTGCTCTTGGAGGAAGGCCTGCAGCTGCGGCCTGGGCACGCTGTGGTTGTGGGCGCTGGCCAGCATGCGGAAGTCCTGCAGGACCTGGTCTGGGCAGAGACACGGGGGGTTCCTGGGACCTGGGCCCCCTCCCTGATGGGAGGGCCTGGCCCCTGCTGTCTTTGGTGGGGAACTCAGGAGCAGGCAGGGTCCCGGGCGCCTTACCTGGAGCGGAGGACAGCGGCATGTCCACGAACTGCTTGTCGTCCTGGTAGAGCTTGGCCATCTGCACTTGGTGCAGGAGCTCCCCGTAGCAGTAAATCTGGCTGCAGAGACAGTCGGGGAGGGGAGCGGGTCAGGCCACGTCATGTGGGGAGAAGAAGGACATGGGCTGTGTGCGCCTGAGCACAGGTGTGGGCGGGCTTTGCGGGTGCTGGCGACATACAGGCTAAGAGAAGTAGGGGGGGGCTTTGTGCAGCAAAGGACCCAAACCATTTCCTGAGCCCACCGTGTTTGTTGACTTGGAACAGTGGATGAAAGATTAGCACTTAAAAAAAAAATTGTTTTTTATTGATTTCAGAGAGGAAGGGAGAGGGAGAGAGAGAAACATCCATGATGAGAGAGAATCATTGATTGGCTGCCTCCTGCATGCCCCACACTGGGGATGGAGCCCACAGCCCAGGCATGTGCCCTTGACCGGAATCGAATCCGGGACCCTTCGGTCTGCAGGCCCATGCTCTATCCACTGAGCACACTGGCGAGGGCAAGGTTAGCACTTTGATCAGTGATGTGAGAATGGGTGGACCAGCCCTGCTGGCCTGGCTCAATGGTTGAGCATCGACCTATGAACCAGAAAGGGACAGTTGGATTCCATGTTGGGAAGGGATTTCTGGAACCACTGCCTGCAGGATCCCTGGACTGTGGGCTACAGCTCCTGGCAGAACCTCACCCTGTACCTACATCCTGATACTCGAATGGTCAGGAAGGCCCTGGGCCCAGGGCTGGTGGGCCACATGCAGAGATGCACAGACCCCTCGTGGTGGCGGGCGGCAGGGAAACAGGATGCGGGAGACGAGCTCACTATAGATCAAAGCAGGAGGCGCCATCGACAGATCCACACCTCCTGGCACGGCCGCTACCGGCTGAGCAAGGTGTGGGGCCTTGGGGTCCTCAGAATAAGTCCCGTCAAAGGGCTACCACTTCCCTAGCCCCAGAGGGGACCACCCTTCTTGGTGTCAAACGTGCACCCCAGCTGCGCTCAGCACCGGTTCGCAGCGACAGCCACAGGCCCAGCGGGCTGAACAGCATTGGCTCCTGAGGCAGAGAAGGGCTCTGAGGACTAGAAGGGGCTCTGTTCCAGGAGGGAAGCCAAGGACGGGAGTCGGCCTGGGTCAGGCCAAGGCGGCCGTGGATACTGGGCACAATGAGGCCAGGCAGCAAGGCCGGGCACAGCAAGGCCGGGGACAGCAAGGTTGGGGGCAGCACCAAGAAGGGGTTGGTGCCCGTGCCCAGCAGGCCGCTTGTCTCCCTTCATGCTGCTCAAGGCCACAGTAGCCGCGAACACTAGCCTCTGAGGCTCAAGGAGCCGCTAGGGGAATATCTTGGACCTGCGTCCCTCTGGTCGACCTCCGGGACACACCCGCGGCACAGTGGTGACTGCCCTTGCTCCGAGAGCCGGTCAGGGGAAGGCAACCCCGAGCACGATGAGCAGGGACAGAAGCCCTCTGAGCGCCACCAGCTTCCAGGTTCCCCCTGGGTTTGCCTCCAGCTGCCTGGAAGTGACAACAGCTACCACGCATGGCCTGCGTCGTGTGGCCCATCCACACTCGTATTTGGTAGAGGGGCCAGGCTTGATGCCACTGGGAAGGCATAGAAACACCTCTAATTCTTACAGGTTTGTTCTGCAACGACACGACATTGTGCTGCCATCAGGACAGGACAGGGTGTCACACCGGTGTTGCCGGTGCCGTTTGGTGAGCTCACGGGAACAAGCTCTGTGGTCCCCCTGATCTCGGTGATGGGATCTATTGGGAGTTGAGTTGAGCTGAAGCCTCCTCAGGACGTGGTCACAATGAAAAAGGACTGGCCTGAGTGAGAACTGGATTTAGCTTGTTTCTATGCTAAGTAGTTCTGCACCCGTTACTCATAAGATGCAAACAGAGGCAGATGGGTGGGGGGGATAAGTAATCGAAGGTGAGAATGAGCGAAGGCTCTACATGCCAGGCTAGCTGTTTCTTCGAATCTATCTTAGTCTGTTCTCCTTCAGGTGCTAGGTATAGCCGTGCTGACACTATTGCAATTGCTGTTCTAAATGTTCATACAAACGTGATGGTTTTTCTTTTCTTTATTTTTTTTTTATTTCAGAGAGGAAGGGAGAGGGGGAGAGATGGAAACATCCATGATGAGAGAAAATTATTGATAGACTGCCTCCTGCACGCCCCCTACTGGGGATTGAACACAAAACCCAGGCATGTGCCCTGACTGGGAATCGAATCACAACCTCCTGGTTCAGAGGTCGTGATGCTCAACAACTGAGCCAGGCCAGCTGGCTGTGATGGTTCTTCGGTAAGAGAGCCCAGCCAAGGGCCAGAGGGGAGCGGACTGAATTCCATTCTGACTCTAACCACCTGGAGTGAGTGCGGACTCCCTAGGCTTGGGGGCGCGTTCCCTAATAAAACAGCCCACATCCTGTTCACTTGCAGAGACATCCATGGGGAGGCCCGGGAGGTTCCACACAGCACTGTGTTCTCTCCTGTGGCACCGAGATGCTTTTCGCCGGGCACACTGATGTGTTCACCAGCCAGGAGGCCCCACTGAGCTTCGGTGTCTAGAGTTTTTATTAGGATCCCATGAATGATTGGTCATGTGCTTGAACTCCATCTCCAGCCCTGCTCTGCTCTCTGGGGGTAGGACTTATATCATGTGACACAGATGGGAAAGCCATAGTCACGTGGTCTTTCTGCCAGAGCCCGCCCCCATCCTGAGTCAGCTCATTAGCATGACTCAGCCACTCCCACCAAGAGTCACCTCGTGAACATAAACTAGCAGACATCATCCTAAATACCAAAGGCACTCGATCACTTGGGAACTTGCAAGAGCGTAGCGGGCACATCCCAGGTAAAAGGACAACTTCTTTGCTGTACAACAGGCTACCCTGGCCTTTGGCCATGGGCTCCTTAAATGAAAACAGACCTGTTGGAGCATCTGCATTTGGTTGGTGTGGCATTTATAGAATAGACAAAGCACTAGTTGCTTTATCAGCATTTACATTAGTGTAGGGCAGGGATAGGAGGCTGTATTGTTGTTGGTAATTCTCACCCGAGGATATTTTTCCAGTGACTTTCAGAGAGATTAGAAGGAAGGGGAGAGACAGAGACATCAATGCAAGAGAGACATCCATTTGCTGTCTTCCACACTCACCCAGCTGGGGCCAGGAATCCAGCCTGCAACCGAGGCATGTGCCCTTGGACAGAACCAAACCCGTGACCCTTCAGTCCACAGGCTGACACTCTATGCACTGAACCAAACTGGCCAGGGCGAGCATAGAAGGCTTTTAACGCAACTTCTCAATACATCTGACCGTCAATATAAATATTATCTATCGGGTCAAGATAGCTGTGTAGTTCAATGTGGTAGTGGTATTCAACTCCTCCCACAACCACACCAAAACCACAACTAAACCACAGAGCAACCATTATTTAGAACTGTCCCAATCGATCTGAATAGAAGTCCTGAGCTAAGGCTATAAAGAAGAAGCTACACAGACACTGGTAGGAGGGGTGGAGACACAAAACGGGCTGATCCCACTCAAATGTGGCAGATAAAAATCAAGAAGGAAAGCAGGCCCTACCTGGTTGGGCTCAGTGGCTAGAGCATTGGCCTGTGGGCTGAAGGGTCCTGGGTTCAATTCTGGTCAAGGGCACATGCCGAGTTGTGGGCTCGATACCTAGCAGGGGGGTGAGTACAGGAGGCAGCTGATCAATGATTCTCTCTCATCATTGATGTTTCTATCTCTTTCCCCCTCCCCCTTCCTCTCTGAAATCAATATATATCTATATGTATATGTATTTGTGTGTGTGTGTGTGTGTGTGTATATATATATATATATATATTTTTTTTTTTTTTTAAATGGGGGATATCGGGCCCAGCTGGCATGGCTCAGTGGTTGAGTGTTAACCTATGAGCCAAGAGATCACAGTTTGATTCCCTGTCAGGTAGCATGTTCAGGTTGTGGGGCTCAATCTCCAGCGGGGGTGGTGCATGCAGGAGGCAGTCAATTAATGATTCGCTCTCATCATTGATGTTTCTTTCTCTTTTAAAAATTCTTTAAAAAATATTTTTATTGATTTCAGAGAGGAAGGGAGAGGGAGAGAGAGACAGAAACATCAATGATGAGAGAGAATCATTGATCGGCTGCCTCCTGCATGCCCCCTTCTGAGGATTGAGCCTGCAACCCAGGCATGTGCCCTAGACTGGGATTGAACCTGGGACCTTCCAGTCCGCAGGTCGATGCTCTATCCACTGAGCCAAACTGGCCAGCACTATCATTGCTGTTTCTACCTCTCCCTCTCCCTTCCTCTCTGAGATCAATGAAAACATAGTTAAACAAATAAAAATAAAGAGGGCTATCAGAACAGGGAAGATTTCCCCTGAAGAGCTAGGAGTTCCAGCTCCACAGCAGGACTCACAGCCCAGGGTCTCATTGTCAGGAAGAGAAGTCCCATGACTTCTGGCTGTGAAACCAGCTCAGGGGGTGGCTGAGTGAGAGGAAGGGCTGCCGGAGTCCTAGGCACTCCTTTTAAAGGGCCAGAACGTGGCCTTACTTGCTCTGAGTTCCAGCACTGGGGCACCAGAGGCATATGGGGAGAACTGAGTTGTCTGGCATTAGGGTGAGAGCTGGAAGGGCAGCTTTCTCACAGACAGCAGTACTGGCAGAGGCCATTGTTCCTTTTCTGAGCCCCCCGCAAGGCTGTCAGGCAGGCGTCATATCCGAGTTTCCATCCTCCTGGCTCACACTGTTAGCCACACCCTGATTCCCTGAGTCCCTGCCCATCCAACTTTTGGCCCAAGCCAAGCTGTTTCTAGTGACTCTTCCATACAAATAGCCTGTCTTGGCTCATGCTTTGCACTTCCTAAAACCTCTCAAATAAGCAGCATCTGGCCTAAGCATGCCCCATCCCTCTCACTAAGTGGCTCCAGGCCCGGCACTAGCAGCAGCCATACGCAGGTTTCTTTACAGCTCGTGCCAGGTGGCCCCGGGCAGAACACAGATAGTGGCCGGCCTTTCTAGGCTTGCACCTTCCAGGAGGCCCCAGAGCCAGTACACTGGGGCAGCTTCAGACCATGTCAACACACTACCCAGCCTCCTCCACAATGGACACTCTCAAGAGGCAGGCTCAGCCGGCACCAGAGCACTGAAGTAAACCCTGCTCAGTGGTGTGCGCCCTGCACAACTGAGGGTAAATTCCTCCCATTGACATGCCAATAGCAATCAAGGCTCAACTACAACAGGAGGGTGTACACAGCTAGCATGGGGGTCACAGCTGGAAGGGCCCAGCGGGGGTGAACAGGGAGATTGCTCCACTGGACTCTGTAGGACACCAACTACTAAGCGAACTCTACCAAGCCCAGGAGACGTGGCAGCTCCACCTAATCCATAGGAATAAACACAGGGAAGCAGCCAAAATGAGGAGGCAGAGAAGCATGTCCCAAATGAGAGAACAGAAGAGACTTCCAGGAAAAAAACTAAACACAATGGAGACCATCTACCAGATGCAGAGTTCAGAACACTGGTTTAAAAAATGCTCAGTGAACATAGGGCAAGAGTAGAGGAACTTAGTGAGAACGTCAACAAAGAAATAGGAAACATAAAAATGGAACGAGAAAACAAAGAAGAAGTCAGGCCAGGAGTCAGAACCAAGATAGGTAAACGCTGGTTCTCGCTGCCTCCCATAACCACATCAAAATACAAAACAACTATCATTCAGAACCACCTGAAACTGGACTGAATGGAAGTCTCATAACTAGAGAAGTGAAGAAGAAAGCACATTGAGACTAATAGGAGGGATGGGGGTGCAGAAGGTCACATTTGATTTCCAGTCAGGGCATATGCCTGGGTTGCAGGCCCGATCCCTGATGTAGGGTGTGCAGGAGGTAGCCAATCAGTGATTCTTTCTCATCATTGATGTTTCTATTTCTCCCTCCTCTTTGAAATAAATAGAAATATGTTTTTTTATAAACGGTCAGCTGATTTCTCAACAGAAACTTTGCAGGCCAGAAGGAATTGGCAAGAAATATTCAGCAATGAAAAATAAGAATCTCTACCCAGTAAAACCAAGATGACTCTACCCAGCAAAGCTATCATTTAGAGATGAAGGACAGATAAATAATTTCCCAGACCAGGACAGGCTAAAGGAGTTCATCACCACTGAACCAGTGTTACAAAAAATGGTAATGGGTCTTCTTTAAAAAGAAGAATAAGGAAGATAAAAAATAAAATGGCAATACATAAATATCTATCAATAATTACTTTAAATGCAAATAGATTAAATGCTCCAGTCAAAAGATGTAGGGTAGCTGAATGGATAGTAAATAAGACCCTTACATATGCTGTCTACAAGGGACCCATCTCAGATGGAAAGACACACACACATTGAGAATAAAGGGATGGAAAAAGATTTCATGAAAATGGAAACAAGCAAAAGTTGGGATAGCAATACACTAAAAAAAAAAAAAAGATTGAAAAGCAAAATAAATCTCACTTGTTTGTGGAATATAGAGAACAACATAGACTGATGAACAGGGACACATCCAGAGACAGAGAAACAGCGATCAGACTGTCAATCCCCAGAGGGAAAGTAGGGGAGGGATGGGGGTGGGGGACGGGCGAGAGATCAACCAAAGGACTTGTATGCATACATATAAGTCAAACCAATGGACACAGACAACAGGGGGATGAGAGCATGAGTGGAGGGGGGAGGGATTGGGGTTATTGGGGGGATGAGGACACATTTGTAATTCCTTAACCAATAAAGAAATTAAAGATTTAAAAATGAAAAGCAAAATAAATGGGCAAGCAGAACAGAAGCAGACTCATAGATACAGAGAACATTTTGACAGCTACTAGATGGGAGGGGGGTTGGAGGGTGAGTGGGTGAAAAAGGTGGAGAGATTAAGAAGTACAAATTTGGCCCTAACCGGTTTGGCTCAGTGGGTAGAGCATTGGCCTATGGACTCAAGGGTCCCAGGTTTGATTCCGGTCAAGGGCATGTACCTTGGTTGTGGGCACATACCCAGTGAGGAGTGTGCAGGAGGCAGCTGATTGATGTTTCTCTCTCATTAATGTTTCTAACTCTCCCTTCCTCTCTGTAAAAAAAATCAATTAAATATATATTTTTTAAAAAAAGAAGTACACATTTGTTGTTACAGAATAGTCAC
>PVJC01035070.1:0-18446 GCA_004026665.1 Murina feae
GGAGACAGCTCACCAAAAGGCCCTGATGGGGCTCATCCTTCAGGTTATGTAAACAATGGTCAGGAGACTGGTGCCCGAGTCCCCCTGCTCCTCGCCCTGCCCTCAGTTGTTGGGTGAAAGGAAGGAGGACATACAGCAGGTCCCCTGGGTTCCATGGGGTAAAGGAGAGTTGAGGCGGGGGTAGGGGGACACTCGTTGGATTCATTCCCTCCCTCCCTTCCGCCCCTCAGTTTCAGGTGGACAGAGGCCCAGCCCCTCAAAAACTAAGGTCCCCGGGCCTTTCCATTAACTCCCAACTCAGGTCCTTGGCCTCAATCTGACCTCCATCCAGCTTCAGTTCTGTCCTGTGGTCACCTAGCTCCAACTCAACCCCAGAACTAGCACCCAGCACCCCTTCTCTCTCCAGCTGCCCATCCTGGTATCCCCTACCCTAGCATGGGGCATTCTCAGCACATGCAGGGCCCTCCCTGCACTCTAGCTGGAAAAATTAAAGCACTTAGCATCCTGCCTTGCTGGCTGCCTCAGGAAAGATGCTGAAGGAGGGGTGAGGAGAAGCATCAGAGGAGGACCAGACCCCCTGTGAGAACCAGCCCCCACCCACCACCCTGAGCCTTGGCAAAGTTAAGAGAATCAAATGGTTTTCTCTTCTGAAGATCACAGCCCCGCCCTTTGAAGCAACTCTGCCATTTCTGAGGGCAGGGCCAGCAGCTGCACTGGGCTGAAACTGGGGGATTGTGAGCCTAGGAGTTTAGGGTTGTGGCCCAGCCTTGAGAGGCAGCTAGCTCCTCCTAGGCCTCACCCCATCAGCTTTGGTGCATTCTCAAGAGGCCTTGGGTTTTCTGCCTCACCCCACCCCACCCCACCCCCACTGGGCGCCCAGACCCTGATGCCAGTAGAAGTGGGTGAGTCAGCCGAAATGTACTAACCGCAGGTGGCACCATCCTCCTCTCCCCTCTAGTGCCCTCTCAGGTGCTTTCTGTGGAAGCTCATGGAAAGTCGGGCAGGGCAGCTGGAGGGCTGGGCTGGGCTGATGGGCAAGGTGGAGGGGCTGAGACCGAGCAGGAGGGCTAGGCTGGGGAGAGAGGACGGGTGGGGCCCAGGGCCTGGCCAACAGGTTTGCAGCTGTGGAACCACAGTGCCTAATTAATTATGCCTCCATGCCCACATGACCTTGGGCAGGTTGCTCTCCCTCAGTTACTTCTTCTTTGGGGACTCCCAAAGGCTATTGAGGGTTCAGCCACCTAAATCAGAAGCCAAGCCAGAGGCCTAGGGAAGAAACTCGGCAGAGGATTTTAGAAATTCGGTGATGGGCTTAATGAGACGAGAACTCTCTCCACCTGCCCAGCCTGGCCAGTTTGAGGCCCTTGGGAAACAGCCCAGTCTCCGTGCTTTAAGGAAGATTAATGAGAAGCTGTGTGGATAGGCTAGGGGCTGGGAGACAGGTTAGGAGGCCCCTGCAGTGCCCTAGCGTCAGGGACGGGGGCAGGGAGAACGCGCGGGTCAGCACCAGATGCCACAGAGTCCGATGGTGCTGGGACATCACCCTTTAATGTCTGGGAGTTGAGTAGATTCTCCAGGGCAGTGGGGAGCATGGATTGACCAGTAATTGTTCCTTCGGGGAAAAGTCCGCTCAAAGGTGCCCCCTTCTCCGGCTTTACCTCATTTCACTTCCTGGAGTCTCACTTCTCAGAAACCAGACCCAGAGCCCCCTCTCCCCAGCCCAGGGGTGGAGAACTGAGGGAGATGGTGATTCAGAGGCTCTATGGGGAGCACGGCAGGAGCACGGCAGGGCAGGAAAGGGAGGAGTCACTGCTCTCACCTGCAGGGGGCATTTTCCAGAGCAGAGCCAGGAGAGGCACTATCAGAAGGGGCAAGGGAGCCTGTAGAGTGGGAGGAAGCTCTCCAGCTGGTCACACATCCCCCCAAACCACATTCAAGGCCTGGCTCCTCTTACCATAGTGCCCTTGGGCAAGTTACCTGATCTGTCTGCCTCAGAGGCTTCATCTTTAAATTGGGGCTAATATAAACTCTCTCACAAGTCTGGGCAATCCTATCTAATAAGAGTAATATGCAAATTACTCGTCACTCCGTAACAAAGATGGCAGTGCCCATAGCAGCCCGGGCAGGACGCTGGCAGCGTCACCCCAGCTATGTGAGCCCAGCAGGCATTGCTGTGGCGACCCGGAGCAGGCAAGCGCCCAGCAGGGCCTGCTGGCAGGTTGCCAGGCGTGGCGGGTCACCGAGGCGATCTGCCAATAGGTAAGCACAGCGATCCTCGAGCAGGCAAGTGTGGCCCAAAGGCAGCACCCAGTAGGGCCTGCTGGTAGGTCGCCAGGGACCCCCAAGCAGGCAAGTGTGGCCCACAGGCAGCACCCAGCAGGGCCTGCTTGCCCATTGCCATGGGGAGCGGGCCTAAGCCGTCAGTAGGACATCCCCTGAGAGCTCCTGGATTGGAGAGGGTGCAGGTTGGGCTGAGGGACTCCTCCTCCATCCCCCCTCGCTGTGCATGAATTTCGTGCACCGAGGCTCTAGTGCAGGCATACTCAAAACTACAGCCCATGGGCCACATGTGGGTGTTTTTGCGCCACTGCCTGTCCTGCTTAAAATAAGATATGTGCAGTATACATAGGAATTTGTTCATAGTTTGTTTTTTTTAAACTATAGCTTGGCCCTCCAATGGTCTATGAGACAGTGAACTGGCCCCCTGTTTAAGAAGTTTGAGGACCCCTGCTCTAGTGATTACATATGATGACATGCACAAAGAACATGGTAGTTTCTCATCTCCTGTGGTAGTTTGTACCCTTACTGTAAATGTTAGCCTTGTCATCCGGAGCCCTGGATTTGGGAGCCAGGGGACCTGAGCTCAGATCCATTCTCCACCACATTGTAGCTGTAAGGTCTCTGCGTTTCGTTTTTTAAATCTATAAAATGCAGATAATAGTACCCACTCCATAGGTCGTTGTAACTTCAGAATGAATTAATATATGCAAAGCACTTAGAAGTGCCCCGCACATCATCAATGATCAATAAGTGTTACCTATTAGTAGTAGTCAATTGCCTAAGTTCAGAAGCAAGATTTGAACCCAGGTCTGTGTGACTTCGGTCCGTGTGCTTGAACACTGTATCACATTCCTGCCCTTCATCATAAGAGCACCCTCAGGTTCTCTCACATACATTGCTGCCCTCGTACCCTGGGCCAGGCTTTCTGGCTCACGTGCCTGCCAGACCCTGCTCCCGCAGCGGCCCACCTGGAGATGTATGCCAGGACCCAGGGCTACGTGCAACTGTCTGTGTCATTAAAATTTTTGACACTGAGGTCAGTGAAGGCAAGAGAAGTATGTAACACTGGCCCCAGGCAACTAGTGGGCTCAGCCCTTCTCCTCCCTCACCCTGACCCACATCTCAATCTAGGGCACAAGGCTTAAGGCTCATCGTTTCTTCCTAAAGAAACTCCAAAGCCCAGGCTCACTCTCTAGCCCGAAAGGTGGTGGCAGGTGGTGGGAGAGCTTGGCTGGGCCCAGCTCTCTACATCCCGCAGGAAGCCCGCAGTGCTCTTGGCCATGAGCTCTTTTGGCACCTCTCTTCCCACCTCTTCTGTCCTTACACATACGTGCACGCACATGTGCACACAACACACACACACTCACACACATGTGCACTCACATGTGCCATGCCCCAAGGAGTGTCACATGGTGGAAAGCGTGGGACTTGGGGTCAGGGACTCGAACTGCCCTCTCAGCTGTGTGAAGTGGGCCCTGTGCTCAGTCTCCTCAGCTATTCAAGGGGCTCGATCATGCAGCACCTGCCCCAGGGGCTTGTGCTGAGAGGTCACCACATCTTCTTTTGTGTAACATTATCCTTCCTTTTTAAGTTTCCTAACTACATCATATATAAATACGCTCATTCGCATATTCCATTTTTTTAAAAATCTTGAATAATGTAGGTAAAGCAAACATTGTTTTGACCATGTCCCTCACTGCCTCCCCCCGTGGTAACCGCTGTGATCAATATGCTTCCCGGCATTCCTATATGTGTTTTATAGATATTTGCTACGTAGGCTCCTATGAGGTTTGTCTGTTAACATAAAAGGGGATCATCTGTTATGGATTTTTCTGCAACTTGTTTCTTTCTTATAATAGCATATGTCAGAGATGTTGGTGCCTCAGAACTGCCACCCACAGCTCCTTTCGCCCGGTCCCCACTGACGGAATTGGGTGTTTTCAGTGTTTCACCGTTGGAACCAATGCCGCAGCGGACAGCCTCGGGCGTGCCGCTTTGTGCACTCCTGCTGGCACTTCTGTAGGATGGACACGGTCCATGTGTTATTTTTTATGCTGATTCAATGCATTGCAACCTCAGCTTTTTGTTTCAGTGCCTGTTTGTTGGTGGCTCTGAGCTGGCCTGTCCCTGGCATGCTCCCTCCCTCGCAGCCTCACGCCTGGGAGAACCGCAGACCTAAGCCTAAGCCCTAGACACAGCAGGGTCAGCCCGAGTGTGTAGCCAGGGGCCCTGGCCAGGTCCAGCGCTAGCCATTTGGGTGGACCAGGAATGCTGGTTTTGGGCCTCTGCCTCTGTGCATGCCCCCTCCCTCCCTGCAAACCCACTCTACCTCCATCTCCATCAGAATGAGACAGGGCACCCAGCTGCAGCGCTAGATAAGTGATGGTCAGCAAGCCAGTCACCTGCTCTGAGACTCCTTCCCTCTTATGTAAAACTAGAGACCTAGTGCACAAAACTTGTGCATTGTGGGGGGGGGGGTCATTCCTCAGCCCAGCTTGTGCCCTCTCATAGTCCAGGAGTCCCGGGAGATGTCTGACTGCTGCAGAGGCAGTAGAGGCTCCTGCTACCGCCTGTGCTCGTCAGCCGTGAGCCTGGCTCAGGACTTCTGGTTGAGCAGCACTCCTGTAGGAGTTCACTGACCACCAGGATGCAGCTCCTGCGTTGAGCATCTGCCCCCTGGTGGTCAGTATGTGTCATAGTGAACCGTAGTTTCACCATTCAGCTGATTTGCATATTAGCCTTTTAGTATATAGGATAGTGACAATAACACGCACCTCCTGGGGCAAGTTGGGTGAGTGAGATGAGATAAAAGAATAGTGTGTGAAAGGACTATGCAGACATCAGCCTAATCTTCCTGCCTCTTGCCCATATCCCACTCGCTCCCCAGACAGGGTCTTGTCTTCAGCTGGCTACCAACTCAGTACCTGCTACCCTTCTAGTGCTTGACCCCTTGGTTAGCCCTCAGCTGAGATCATAGCTGCCAGCTAAGATGTTAACTTTAACCAAGATACCTGCTCTCCACCAAGATGTTAGCAATGCTTATTGCCACCCAGGGGGGTTGTTAGTAGGTAACTTTCCCCTATGAGTGCTTGCTGGTAATATAATCTCTGATGTTGTCTTTTGCTCTCATTCGATTATTAGTTCTTTAAAGGCAAGTTCCCTGGAACATAGTAGATGCTCAATAAATATTGCTGGGCATAAATGAATGAAAAGCCTTCCATTGCTTCACAGGCATGAGGTTGCAGTGATGGGTGATGCCAGGCAGTGGGGTTGAATTTGGGGCAGGCTTTCCCAACATAGATAAGCATCCGTGGCCATAGGCCAATGGCAGGGGTAGAAATCATTTCACTCCTCTTTTCTCCAAGAGAAGAGCCAGCTGGCTGCTCTAAGGGGCCTCCTGGGTGAGTGCTCCTTGGAAGGGCCTCCCCTAAACCTGATCAGGTCCCAGCCTTCTAAGTTGAGAGATTTATTTTCATTAGCTCACCCAGGGGTGACCAGGCTCTGGGCAATCAACCAAGCAAGCCACTGATTGATAAGTCAGATCAGCAGCTTATTAACTTCTGCTGGCAGGCGTGACTGCAAAGCAGCTTGTGGCATTGGAGCTGGCTCCTCTCCTTGCTTGTTCTCTCTGCAGAGGGAAAAGGTTTTGGGGAACCCACATCAATTCGGGAGCATAGAATGGAGCGAGATGACACTAAAGAATAATCATAGTTGGTGCTGCATACACTGTCGTATATTTACCCTCGAAACCACACGGTGATGGGGTCATTACTACTGTCCCGTTTTGTAGATGACAGCGCTGAGGTGACGTGGGTGATGGCTGCTGAGGGATAAGCCGGCACTCAAACCCAGCTGTGCCAGCTCCAGCCCTGGGCTCGCATATGCCCTTTGCTCAGTGGCGTAGGACTTCTCGGCCCTGGTCATGGCTCCCCACTTTTCTTCTGTTGAGGCCACATAGCTTCCCTAGTAACCTATCTGCCTCCTCAGTGAGCCACAGGAGACGCTGGAGGCTCAGCAGCAGCGTACACCTGTTCTCAAGAGGGCACCTCTCCTGCAGATAATAACAATAAAACCACACAAATCGCTACCATTCATTAAGCGCTTACCATGCTTCGGGCGTCGTGCCAGGCGCTTTGCACGCATTATCTTTCCGTCACAACAACCTCAGGAAAGTTGTTTAGCTCCTCATCTCTCTTTCTCCGATGTGGACTCACAGGTTCAGAGAGAAATGCCTTGCCCGGGCCCATCACTAGTGGACAGTCAGTCTAATTGTCAAGCCTGTGTTCTTAACCGGCCCCCAACTCCACATCTTCAAGGGTAACACTCCTCCAAGTCCCACTTGCTGGATTGGCTCCCCATTGGAGCCTCTGCCCCCTGTGCCCTGGGGTCATTGGCACTGAGGCGGGGTCCACACAGGCTTCCATGGGGCTGCACCTAAAGCAGCTCCAAAGAGCCTGGGTCCTAGAGTCAGGGAGTCAGTGTCTAGGGTGAAGGAAATGGAGCTGGGCCCCACTGTCCAGAGTAAAGTGTAAGCCGGCCCCTCCCTCCATCTTCTTCCCTCCTGCTCCTCCCATACTGAATTTCCTCACCCATCACACCATCCTTAGCAAACTCCTAGTCATCCTTCAAAGCCCAGATTAAGTGTCACCTCTCCTGGGACATCTTCCTCCCACCCAACCAACCCTAATTATGGCATTTACTGGATTTTATGGTACTCATCTCAGACTCCCCACTAAGCTGTGAGCCCCCAAAGGCAGGCATTCATGTTCCCCATCGGCTGCAGCTCTCAGCAAGTCGCTGACACCCGCCCTTGCCCCATGCATATGTGTCATATAATGAATGTTTCAGCAAGTCCAAGGAATACAGGGCCATGCACAAGTGACGGAAGAGCCAGGCACAGCCCAGTTAACAAGAATGTGAATCGATTTAAAGAATTCCAGTCCCATGTGGATCAGTGGTTCCTAACCTTTGAGACGCTGGTGGAACTTTTTGGCTTCTTTCTCCCAGAAAAGCACAGCATGCCTGTCAGATTTCATATGCTACTTCTTTTGGGGTTCTGCTCCGTATGCAGGGACCCCAGAGAAAAGCTGTTTGGAGGAGTCACTGTAGAGACTGGGAAGGCCTGGTAGGGAGCAGCAGGGTGGCCAAGAGGAGCCATCTCTAAGGGAATAACTATTCATTGTCCAGTGGCCAAAAAGGCCTCCTGGGGAGAGGCACAAACCTGGATGCTGTCTGCATGCAGCAGAGCTCAGTGGTTAAGCATGGGGGCAGTGGAGGAGGCCTGCTCAGGTTCAAATCCTGGCTTTGCCGTTTCTTAATAGTATAACCATAAGGCACATACTCAGCATCTCTGGGCTGTGGTTTTCTCTGGGAGTAATAGAACCCCTACTCAGTAAGGATATTATTAGGACTAAGCAGGCGAATGTCTGAAAAACACCTAATAAATTTCCATTCCCTGCTTGCTGTTACTTGAAGCACTCATTTATCTTCTAAGAGCAGGGCCCTAGGGGAATGGCAAGAAGACTAGGACTCAGCTTGTAGTTCCCTCAAGGTCCCCTCCTCCAGGAAGCCTTCCCTAGCTCCCTGCCACACCCACACCAGGTCAGGTTCCTGTGGTCAGCACCGGGTCTTTGGTTACACTCTTACTAGCACCTACTTCCCACTAGACTTGAAACTCTCTGAGGTAAGGGGTCTTGTCTGTTTAGTTCTTTACTGTATCTCTGTGCCTGGCACATAGTAGGTGCTCAGTTAGTAGGTGTTAAATTAGGGACGGAGGTGTTGGGAAAGTTCCAGGTTCTGGGAATGTTCCAGATTCTGGGCTGGAAGCTCACTGAGCAGTCAGGCAGCAAGTGATAGTAACAAAATCATGGGTGGGCCTGGGTGGGGACACTGGGCCCCCTTGGTCAGTGTCATAGTGACTGAACTTTCTGACTTCTCCTATCTCTTCCCCTTCCCTCAGTTCCTGGCATTTGACACCCAGTTGCTGATGGGTAACCGACGCCACACGCTGAGCCCCGAGGAATATGTTTTTGGAGCCCTCAACATTTACCTAGATATCATCTACATCTTCACCTTCTTCCTCCAGATTTTTGGCACCAGTCGGGAATGAGAAGCTCTTCCCACCACCTCTCCCTTCAGAGAATGCTCCCTCGCTGGCCCTCTGACCCTCCCTGTGCTCTTGTAAGCCCAGATATAAACTAGTTGCTAGCCCAGCCTATGGCCAGCCTGCTCACTCCCTCCGCCTACCCCTCATCCTCACCCTCTGTAGCTTGTATCCAGGCGCTGAGGAGCCCTGCAGAACCAAGGTCACCCCATGCCCTTGCCGCCCTTTCCCCCAGTTACATCTCCCAGACTGAGGCAGTCCTTGCTGGAGGCTCCTCTGGGTTTGAGGACCCAATGGACAAGTGAGAGGAGAGTAGCAGGATTTCAGAGGGAAAGAGACCCTAGGAAGCCTGGCTGAGGGCTGCACCCCTCGAAGATTCCTCCTAAAGCTGCCACAGTGGTGTGACCACTGCATCCTGGACACCCTCCTCTCTCTCTTTCCAGGTCAGGCTTTGTAAGGGTTCGGGGCATGGCTGGGAGATGAGGTGAGGGTGCTCTGCAGGGTGGTGGAGGGCAGGTGGGGAGGCAGTATGGCTGTCCCAGGCTGCCCATCTTCTCTCAGCTCTGAGACTAATGGCTTGTTCTGGGGACTGGAGTCCTGGGGCCAAGAGCACCCAGAGAGGCACAGGAAGGCGGTGCCATCTACCTCCTGGGTCATGACAGAGCAGTTGGGTGGGAGGTGGGAGCAGGAGACCCTGCTCCTAAGTGGGCCCCAAGGGAGGTGAGCTCTATAGTCCTGCCAGGTCACCCCGACCAGCACCCACCCGAAGGCCTGTGGGCTGGCAGGACTGAGATCTATTCCTCTCACCCTCTCCTCTCAGCCCCCAGGATGTTCTGGGAGAGGGAGGGTCATTCTCATGGAGCCAGCCCCATCTAGAGGGAATGCTATCCTGCCCCCAGCCCTTCCACAAGGCCTTTCCGCACATCCCATTTCTTAAACCCTCCCCCATCCCCTGCCATTTGCTGGCTTATCCCTAGCCAGGCCCCCTGAGGCCTCAGTTGGTTGTGCCTATGTCCCTTTCCCTAGCTTCTCTGGCCGCTCAGCGCAGAGTCCCTAAGCCCCCTCCATTCCTTATCTCCTCATCTCCCTAATTTGGAAGCGATCCAGCCAGCGCCAGTCCCACGTGATGAGGACAGGGCTTCTTATCAGCCTCTAGGCGGCTGAGATCTCCGCAGGGAATGCGTCAGCCACCCAGCCCCCTGCAGGCCCTGTTGGGGAGGGGACCAGGGGGCCACGCCTGGGGGAAGCGTGCAACCAGTGCAGCCAGCACGTGTGAGCAACCAACCCTAGGCCAGTGGAAAGTTACTGGGTGGGTGGGGTCAGGGAGGTTCAGAGTGGATTCCTCTCCTTCTAGAGACCTCTTACCCCTGTCTGAGGGGCCTGTTTGCCTGTGGGGAGGATGATTACGTATGCTGTGTTCCCAACCCCTCCCTCCCCACCCTTCCTATTTTCAGCTTTCAAGAAATATTGCAGAAGTTTTATTGTGCCGTGGGTATTTGAGGGAAGAAGGAACCAAGAAATGATGGTGGTGTTTGTGTGTAAGATAAAGGCAATCGTGAGCATGGGTGAGATGCCTACTGTGTGTTGTCCTAAGTTAATCCATTTCGGCCATTCTACACAGGTGGTTCCTCACCCATTCCCATGCCAGAGGTGGTCAAGGGGCTTGTAAATGAGCCCAGGGTAGTATAGCAAACAAACTGAGTGGGGCTGCAATGAGGTTGCATGGTGGTCAGGCCCTGGGCGTTACTAGGGATTTGTCATCCTTGGTGCCAACCTTGGCCTTCCATCTCCCCTCCCACTGCTACTCCGTGGTTTCCACCTTCTGGACACACGGTGGGAGGCCGGGTACTGGTGCTGAGTCCCAGCCTCACTGCCCCATGGCACTAGGCAAGTATTTCTTGCTCTCTGTGCTTCAAAATTGCTATCTGCAAGAAGTAAGACCATGACCAGGGTGGCACAGGGGAGGCACCAGAACACATATTTCCACTAATACCCTCATCCAGTTGCCCCTTCATTCCTCTCCTAATCTCTTGCCCCAGTTCTGAGGGGTCAGAATCCCCCCTTAGCCCTGCCACTGTCGAGGTAGGCCGTGGTCTTGCTTCTCAGAATCCCTTCCCCAAGCCCTTCTCTTCTCAGGACAGTTTATACAGAAACCGGGACTTGAAAAGCTTATCTGAGGCTGAGCTCTTAAGAGTTGGGCAGAGGGGAGGAGGGGGAAGCCCGTGATGAAGGGGCAGCTCAGGGCCATCACGAAGCAGAGTATGCTGCAGTCTGCTCCTCTGGGTCCTGAGGGCACACTGAGCTGGCAGCAGAGAGTTCCACCTCCATCCGAGCCCTGAGGAGCCCCAGGAACACCCGGGTGGGACTTGGAAGGAGGAAGGGCAGGGGAGCAGGAATGCAGGATTAATGGAAACCTGAGAAACCTAAAATGGGCAGGTGTCACAAGCTGCAGAGGAGGAGGGGACCTGCTGGCTCCTCACATTTTTGCCAGGGGTGGGACTGGGTCCAGGAAGGGGTAGGTTGGGTTTCATAAAGCTAGAGGCGGCCAGGAATCTGACCATCCGTGATGGGGTCAGAGGTCTCCTGCTGAGAAAAGACAGACCAAGAGATCTGCTTGCCTCCTCCTGTGTCACCTGGGGAAGCCCCAGGAATCTTGGCTCTTCCATCCTCTGCGCTTCCTCCCAGGGGAATCAGGATGGGACAGACACAGTTACCCCAAAAGGCTCCGTCTCTCCCTCCCTGGCCACCTGGAACAAGTCTCAAGGCTGTCGGCTCTCCAGCTGGGCTGGGCTGTCACACCAGCACTTTGCTGCCCCTTGGTGGCCGCCTGAGGAAAAGCAGAGCCTGGTTCCGTGCGAGAAGCTGGGGGCCCTATGGTAGGAGCTGTGGGCAGGCTTCCATTCCTGGCTCTCCTCTGACCTCCCAGACCTCTCATCAGCCTCCAGCTTTCCCTGTAGTCCAACCATTGTCGCACCTCTCGGACACTGCTTACCTGTCTGCTGGAAACCACTGTGCACCACCCCACCCTGGAGCTTCCTCCCAGTGTCTGGGGACAGACACACATCCTCAGACCCAAGTGCTATCCTTCCCTGTCCGTGACTGATGGGAGATGAGAATAAAAGTAACATGACACCTGCGCTGTTTCCTTTGCCTGCCTTTTGCTTGTCACTTCAGATGGCTCAGGGAGTCTGTGTGTGAGGTTCAACTGGTTTTGGGGTGAAAGATCTACACCAGAGCTGCTTCTCCCAGCGTATTTAAGTGTGAATCAACTCTCCTCCCTGTTTATGTGGAAAAGGGACACTGGCCCCCCCTTTGCAGGGACTCTTGCGATCCCAGAGTTGGAAGGAATCGCAGAGAGCTGGCACCTGACCTACCACAGTTCTACTGGAAGCTCCTCGCAGTGGGGCGCCTTCCAGGGGAGCCTGCTCCTTTGTGCACAGTTTCTTAGAGATTATTATTTTGACCCAAAAATTTGTTGCTCTAGAGCAGGGGTGGGGAACCTTTTTTCTATCAAGGGCCATTTGGATGTTTATAAGATCATTTGCGGATCATACAAAATTATCGACTTAAAAATTAGCCTGCTGCTTTTGGCCAAACATTTAATTAACTCACCCCTACCGCCTTGGCAGAGCCAAACCAAATGATTTCATGGGCCTTATATGGCCCACAGGCTGCACGTTCCCCACCCCTGCTCTAGAGGGAAAGCCTGTTGTACCTGGAACCTGGAAGGATCCCCAGAGAAGCAGCTCAGTCACCTCTCCTGTGAAGCTTTTCTCAGTGCTTCCCCAGCTGTCCTGGCCACTCCAACCTCAGAGCCCCCTGCCCTGTGCCACTCTAGCTGGGTCTTAACTACTCCTTCTGCCTCCTTCAATGAAACTTGAGGTCCTGGAAGGCATGAACTGTCTCTTGTTTACCCTCGCATTCACAGGATTTGTGGTACAGTCTTAGTAAACAAGTTCTGAATAGAGGAATGAATGAATGAATGAATGAATCCACTCCAACCCTTTTATTGTGCCTAAAAGGGAACTAAGAAGAGGAAAGTACAGTTACTTATCCAAGTTTATACACAAGTTAGTGACTGGGAGCAGGAGGAGAAGGCACATGGAGGGGTGATTCTGTTACCAGACTCTTTTGAAGAACTCGTTTCCAAGGGTGGGGTGTGAGAGTGGGACACATCACAGTGGAGCAGTGGGAGACATTATCCTCACTTTGAAGAGGGAATAAATAACATTTATTAAGCACCCACTGTGTACAAAGCACTTCCAATGGCAGCGAGAGATAGGAGAGGGAGAAAACACTAACTATTGCAGGAGGGAAAGCATACACAACAGCTCGAGACCACATCTCTGAGAGTCCCAAGAAAATGCTCTTTAAAGTCACCCCGGCAGGGAACCAAGTGCTGAGATGTGGAGAGGGGAGTCCTCTGGATCAGGGCCTCAAGTGGATGAAAGGCTGAGAGGCCCGATTGGTGGGCAAGATGGGATGGCAGTCCAAATTAGCAGGAGCGAGGCGGGGAGCGTGGTTGGTAACCCTGGCTCCCTCACCTCCCCTGCCTCCAGCCTTTCAGCCTCACTATATCTGTCTTCTACCCATTTCTGTCTTCATTCGCTTCCTAGGGCTGTTGTAACAAATTACCACAGCTTGGGTGGGCCATAAAAACAAGTTTTTCTCCCGCAGTTGTGGATGCAAGAGCCTGAAATCAAGAAGTCATTAGGGCTGGTTCCTTCGGAAGACTCTAGGGAGAATCGTTCCCTGCCTCCTCCTGGCTTGTGGCAGCTGCTGGCTACTCTTTGAGTTCCTTGGCTTGGGGCTGCCTCAAACATCTGCCTCCATCTTCACACGGCCTTTTCCTCTAGGTCTCCCTGTGTTGTTGTTTTTGTTATTGTTGTCATTCTAAATACATTTTTTTATTGGCCTTAGTCAGTTTGGCTCAATGGATAGAGCATTGGCCTGTGGACTGAAGGGTCCCAGGTTTGATTCCGGTCAAGGCCACATGCCCGGGTTGCTGGCTCAATCCCCAGTAGGAGGCAAGCAGAAGACAGCCGATCAATATTCTGTCTTCATTGATGTTTCTCTCTCTCTCTCCCTCTCCTTTCCTCTCTGAAATCAATAAAAATATTTTTTAAAATAAATAAATATTTTTTACTGATTTCAGAGAGAAAGGGAGAAGGAGAAAGAGATAGAGGGGGGAATATTAATGATCAGCTGCCTCCTGCAAGCCCCACTCTGGGGCCTCATTGTGAATCAAACCATGACCTTCTAGTTTAGAGGTCAATGCTCAACCAAGGAGCCATACCGGTCGGGCTGGGTCTGTCCGTTTTAAATCTCTGTTTCCTTTCTTTTATGAGGATACCCATCATTACCCACTGTAACTCCAGTATGATGAACTCTTACTCTTCTTAAGATCCTTCATTACATCTGCAAAGACCTTATTTTCCAAAAAGGTCACATACACAGGTACCAGGGGTTAGGACTTAGACATGTGGGGGGTGTGGGGGGACTGTTCAACCCACTATGCTATCTACTATTTTGAGTGGTGATCTCTGTTTATACATTTCCCTCCCCTCACCCCTAGAGGTCTTCACACCAAGAGAGAATAAATAACATTTATTATTCCATTTCCATCTCCAGGCTCCCAAGGGAGGCTAGAGAAATCCCAGAGCTGAGCTGACCCAATTCAGCTCTCCTATGCCATCTGCTGGATCGTGCCCTTTGCCTCACACAGCACAGGTGCATATGGAACTTCCTTCCCAGCCTACTGTCCCCAACCCCTACTCACGGTCTCTGATATGTTTTGGGGGAAAACCCAGCCAAAAGGAGTGAGCCCCACCCTATCCTTTAATAGCTCTCTGCCCCCCTTCACTAGCTCCTTTTTCTCCATGCCAGGGAGGCCATGTGTAAGTGCTCTAGCCAAGAGACTCTGCTCAGGGCAGTCTTCCAGCCATACCCACCAAGTGGCATCCATGCCAGGGAACAAGCCATTTTGGTAGAAGATTCTCAAACTTCACCTATTTCATCCCCTAGCCATTTGAGTCTTCCCTATTGGGGCCCAAAACATCACAGAGCATGGACAAGCCATCCCTTATGTGCCCTGTCCAAATTCTTAATCCACAGGCTCGGTGAGCATAATAAAATGGTTGCTGTTTTATGCCACTGGGAGATATAGAAAGGGAAGGCCTCTGGATCCTTCTGTTAAACAGTTTTTTGCTGTGCAGCTATAGATAAGAGGAACAGAATTTGGTATCTGGTAGGGAGGCACGGCCATACAAAACTTAAAACATGTGGCATTGGTTTTGGGACAAGGTGGTAGGAGATGCCTGAGAAGCCTCAGAGATACTGTTAGGGAAAGCTGGGAGGGCCTCAGAGAGACTTCAGGTGATAGTTCAAAGGAAAGTTGAAGAAAATGTAATAAGAACTTGGAGGCACAGAAATTCTTGTTACGCAATAGGAGAAAATTTAGCAAAGCTCTTATCTACACTAATGTAAAAAAGAGCAAAAGTACCTAGTGAAGTGATAGAGCTGGCTAAGAAGATTTTCAGGTAGAATGTCAACTGGCTTATTTTGGCTTGATACCACAAGAAACAGATAGTGAGGGAGAAACTAAAGAAAAAATTATTCTATTTTTAGTCAGAATTTGGAGGACAGTCTTTCCAGCCAGCAAAGAATTTTCAAAGTAATAAAGGCCTCAGGGCAAAAATAAAATCCAGGGTACGGTGGGGCTGCGGGGGGGGGGGGGGGGGGGGGGGGGGGGGGGGGGGGTGAAGGGAGGGTGTTCTTCTGGTAAAGATGAAGGCAAAGGTGTGATTGTAAAGCCCTTTGTTCATACCTCAGAAAGATCAAAGATGAATCTAATATTTCAGACAGACAGAAGTACTCCTAACCACCTAAAAGGCAATGTTGCAGAGCCATTCTGTTAAGCAAGAGGGCTTCTATAAAGATACTATGGGCCTGGTGCATGAATTTATGCACGAGTGGGGTCCCTAGGCAGTCAGGGCCAGTCAGGGCCATCTCACCCAGTCCCAATCAGGGCCTGTTAGCCAGGGAGAGGGATGCAGGGAGGGGAACCATAGAGAGGTTGGCTGTGAGAGCACACAGACAACCTGGGGCAGCTCCTGCATTGAGCATCTGTGCTCTGGTGGTCAGTGCACGTCATACTGACTGGTCAACCAGTTGTTCTGGTCGTTCTGATCATTTGGTTGTAATGGTCGCTTAGGCTTTTATATATATAGATTACCCCTCAGCAACTTCACTGGAAGTCCCAGAGAAGTCTGTGTTTTAAAGAGATTTATATGTGTGACTTTTGTCTAATGGAATACTCCCCAAAACATCATAGAAAAATCTGTTTTCAAGACAGTTGTACTGGTAGAAGCACCATGAGCTCAAACTAAAAGGGACAGAAACAGTGCAAAATGAAGAGGCCTTTGGACTCCTGAACTTCTATGAGTGTAAGTAGGCTAAGAAAACTACTCAGAGGCAAGATGGGCTAGTTCCTATGGGGAGAAAAAGATGACTCAGAGGCAAAACCAGAGAGTGGAGTTAAGAGCCACAGAGAATCATTGCCAGGAAGCAATACTGGACCAATATTGGATCAAGGAACCGGCAACATGTGCCCAGCTGAAGTTCGAATTGCTCTCACCAGTGCTTGCTGTGGGCTCTCATTTCCTCTCTTTTGAACCAGAAGCTCTATTGTAGTTGTCTAGGTGTGTGGGGGGTGGGGAAGTGAGAGTCAATAACTTTTCTTTCTACTTCTGAAGTCTTTAGATTGAGAACAGCCATGGAACTAAACCTGAAGAGCCTCAAATGCACGGACTTGGTTTAGATGTAATTCTGGACTTCAAGCCTGAGCCTGATGTTATAATGGGAGTCTTGGGAAGAAGTTGAATATATTTTGCATGAGACCAGAGGATAGAATGAAGCAGTTTAAAATAATTGCCATAAGTTCTTTGACCAATGGAACATGATGAAAGTGCTGTTGTGTGAGTTCCAAGAGTTCTCTGGCCTACCAATTCCAGCAGAATTCCTAGTTGACCCTAATTGGTTCTCCTTGATTCAGCAACTCTCCACTAGACCAGTCACTATGGTACTACTGGTGTAGGATGTGATTGACTAGACCTAGGTCATATATTCACCCTGGAGTCACATTCATTCACAAGAACAAGGGAAGTGAGGGATGTTTCTCCAAAGGAAAATCAGAATACAGTTCTCAGAAAAAGTTGAATGTTAAGTAGGCAAAAAGAACACATGCCTACCACCATAAGACAGAGACCCTGTCCTCAAGGAATTCAGCATAGTGCATGGAGATGACAGGGAAATAACTGTAATGTGATAAGTGCCATGCTAGTATAGTTAGATGGGAAGTTAGAAAAGGCTTCTCAACGACCTTTGAACTGGATTTTAAAGGATGAGCAAAATTTAGTCACACAGACAAGAGAGAAGAAAGCCTTTAAGATAAAGGGAACAGGAGTTACAGAGACAGCAAGATGGCGGCATAAGGTAAACATCGTAAATGCAGCCGTGAACAACTATTTCAGAATATCCACAAAAAGAAAACATGGACACCACTCACAACCACAGGAAGGCTGGCTGAGTGAAAATCCTACAACTAGAAAGAATCTGAGACTCGGAGGAGCGGCAGAAGCAAAGTACAGAGGTATGGAGGTGCACGCACGGGGCTCGGGGAGAGGGTTGGCGCCGGAGGACGCGGTTCTTTTCCAAAACGGAGAGAGCCACAAGTTCCCAGCGGCTCTGAACTCCAGTTCCAAGCGAGTTTCTGAGGACCCAGACACCCAGAGAAGGGGGACTGACTGGCACCGGGAGGAAATCCAAAGCGGGTTTCTCTCAGCGTTGCTTGCAGCAATTACTGTGGGACACAGAGACCCCATGTCTCTTAGCACAGGGCTGAGAAGCGCCATAGCTATTTGCTCTGCCCTGCCCTGCAAACTCCCCGAGGCCCCGCCCCTCCCAAGCTGCGTCAGAGGCTTTTGCATATAAAAGGCTGAGTAACCTAAGGCAAAGGCTAAATCAACACCTCCTTAAAGATACAAGAGCCAGCCTCACCCAGAGGCCAGAGAGGGACCATACTAAACAAAACTCAGATCCACAAGGAACACACTCGGGGCAGGTGCAGTGAGCACAAAAGTCCCACTGAAACAACTCTTTCCCCAGAAGGGTGTCTCCAGCACAGAAGTTCTCCCACTATAGACACAGCTGACTCTCATAAACAAGTGGCTTAGAGGTTAATTCCTCTCAGTAATCACCTAACTCAGAAAGGGAAGCAGCCAAAATGCGGAGACAAAGAAACAGGTCACAAATGACAGAAATGGAGGAAAGAAAATGACAGCATATAGAGTTCAAAACCACGGTTATTAGGTTTTTCGAGAATTTTCTAGAGACTGCCGATAAATTTAGTGAGATCCTCAATGAATCAAATGAGACCCTCAAGGATATGATAAAGGACCAACTAGAAATTAAGCATACACTGACTGAAATAAAGAATAATATACAGAGATCCAACAGCAGACGAGAGGATCGCAAGAATCAAGTCAAAGATATGAAATATGAAGAAGCAAAACCCACCCAGCCGGAAAAGCCAAAAGGTAAAAAAAAAAAAAAAAAAGAAAAAGGTTCAAAAAGTATGAAGATAGTATAAGGAGTCTCTGGGACAACTTCAAGCGCACCAACATCAGAATTATAGGGGTGCCAGAAGAAGAGAAAGAGCAAGATATTGAAAACCTATTTGAAGAAATAATGACAGAAAACTTCCCCCACCTGGTGAAAGAAATAGACTTCCAAGTCCAGGACACGCAGAGAACCCCAAACAAAAGGAACCGAAGGAGGACCACACCAAGACACATCATAATTAAAATGCCAAGAGCAAAAGACAAGGAAAGAATTTTAAAAGCTGCAAGAGAAAAGCAGTTAGTTACCTACAAGGGGACACCCATACAACTGTCAGCTGATTTCTCAACAGAAACTTTGCAGGCCAGAAGGGAATGGCAAGAAATATTCAAAGTGATGAATAGCAAGAACCTACAGCCAAAATTACTTTACCCAGCAAAGCTAT
>PVJC01035071.1:0-18451 GCA_004026665.1 Murina feae
ATGGAAATGGAGAGCATTATGCTAAGTGAAATAAGCCAATCAATGAAAGAAAAATACCACATGACCTCACTTATTTATGGATAATAAAGACCATTACAAAATGATAAACATAAACAAATACAGAGACAGAGCAGCCTTGAACAGACTATCATCCTACAGCTGGAAGGCTGGGGATGGTTGGGGGGGAGTTGGGAGATTAACTGAAAGACTTGCATGCATGCATAAGAGAATAATCAGTGGCCACGGGAAACTGGGGGTTAGGGAGGAGGGGGGGGAAGGGCAAGGGGAAAAAATGGAGATCTATCTATCATCTGTTGTAATACTTATCTATCACTTGTTGTAATACTTTAAGCAATGAAATAAAAATAAATAAATAAATAAATAAAAATGAAAAAAAAAGAAAGTAAATATTAAAAGAAAAAACAATGTTGCCCTGGCTGGTGTGCTAAGTGGTTAGAGCATCAGCCTGCTTACCGAAGGGTTGAGGGTTTGATTCCTGGTCAAGGGCACCTACTTGGGTTGCAGGTTCAATCCTGGCTCTTGTGGCCACATGTGAGAGGCAACCAATTGATGTGTCTCTATTACATTGATGTTTCTCTCTCTCCTCCCTCTCTCTTCCACTCTCTCTAAAAAATCAATGGAAAAAATATTCTTGGGAGAGGATTAATAAAAACAAAAAGAATAAAAAAATCTATTCATTCATTCTCCGTATTAATTCTTATGATTAATAATAACTTGCCATTATTGTATCATTTTATATAAATTAATTTATTTAATCTTCATAGTAACCATATGAGGTGAGACTTAATATCCCCAATTTCTATATAAAGAAAATGAAGTTTAGAAATGGAACTTTTGAAGTTCCTAAATCAAGTACAGGCAAGTTAAAATTGAATTTCAGATAAATAGCAATTTTTTTTACTGTAAGTAAATGTCAAGTATATATCTCAAACTGTATCACTTGTATTTTTATTTGCTAAAGCTGGCAATCCTACTCTTAATTAAGGCCACGCTCTTCACTATAATGTAATTGACTATTAACTATGAATTCTTCAGCTATTATCAGTGATTCATATGATTATGCTTTTCTTATCCTGCAATAAAAATTAAATCAGCTTTGGGGTTTTATTATCAATATCTTGTATAACTTGTTATGTGTGACAATGTTTCTTTTAAACAGAGACAGAATCCAGAGATATAAACATAATAATTAACTTGATGAAAAGGGTTCATATAATCCATGAGAAACATTCAGAACTATTAAAAAATACAGATCGACGAAAATTAGCCAAATATTTAAAATACATTGGATTTGAGAACTTGGCACACTCATTATATCCTCAGGTAGGTGCTATAGAAAATATTACGTGACATTCATATATGTGTGTGTGTAAAATATTCTATGGAATGTATTCAGAATTAATGTCTATTAGATTAAATTGATGATTAACTATGTATCATCCTGTGTAGACACAGATCTAATAATTTTTATGGGTGTGTTTTTACATAGAATAAATGTTTTATTTGTACTAGGGATGCTGTGGTCTAAATGTTTGTGTCCCCCTGCCCAAATTCATATATTAAGATTTAAACTCCTAGAGTGGTGGTATTTGAAACAGGAGCCTTTGGGAGGTATTAGGTCATGAGGGTGGATCCCTCACTAACAGTATTAGTGCCCTTATAAAAGAGACCCCACATTCAGGGGCCTAGGAAGGACTGAGTGCCATGCTGGCAATTTACTCTTAAAGGGTTCCAGACAGAAGGCTCTTTATACTGAACTTGCAACTTTTCTGAAAGTTCGAGATTGATTTTAAATAAAAACGTATTAATGCGCTTGTGCGCACGCACACGCACACGCACACGCACACGCACACACACGGGCCCCAGAAAGCTGCTAGCTCCTTTTTTCATCATATGCAAAAAGATGACCATGTAAGCATATAAGGGAGGCTCTCAGCAGACACCAAATCTGCTCTGAGAAGAAAATGTTGTTTGCAAGCTATCCAGTTTATACTTCCAGCAGCCTGAATGGATTCAGCATAGGGGATCCCCATTTTACTTAGAATAAACTTTTTGACCAAAGCCCACAGCCTCCCACATATCGGGTCCCTGATTACCAATCTGTTATCATTTCAAATTGTTTGTTGAGTGAATAGTATTCCTTTTTGCCTCAGTACCGAATCAGCTGTTTCTTCTATATGAATGTTTATTCCCTCAGACTTTAGTATAGCTTGTTCCTTTGTTGTTAATGCTGTTAGTTTTTTTAAAAAATATATTTTTGTTGATTTCGGGGAGGGAAAGATAGATAGAAATATCAATGATAAGAGAATCATTGATCAGCTGCCTCCTGCATACCCCCTATTGGGGATCGAGCCCGCAAACGGAATTGAAATCTGGCTTCCTAGTTCATGTGTCGATACTCAACCACTAAGCCACACTGGCCAAGCTGTTGTTAATGTTTTGGCTGAAACATCATGATATCAAAGAAACATTTTATGGTTGGCTTGAGACTATGCAAACTTAAGTAGCATATCCTCGACTCTTCCCCGCACCCATGAAGTCACTTATAACTATATTTCTCTCTTAACAGCATAAGCCTATCTAATTTTTTGTATGTATGTTTTGTCTACCAGTTTATTGTTTGTTTCTAAAAATGAGAATGCAAGTTCTACAGAAGCGCGGCCATTTTATTACTTGTTTGTTGAGACACCTCTGGAAGGAATAATTGAAAGTAAAGAGAAAGAAAGAATTCTCCTATAAATGTGATTGTTGCCTGTACATTTTGTCTGTTTATCTGGGAGATTTCTGAAGACTTCTGGAAAGAACTTAAATTAATTCACATAGAAATGAATTAACTTAATTTTCTCCCTAGGAAAATTTTACTTACAATGATTTCTATTTGATGTTCTTACATATATTGACTCCGTTAAACCTCTTCTTTGTTTTCAGCTGTTACTTCAAAAGAATGTGTTTGAAGAGAAAATGTTATTTAAATCAAAATACCCCTTAAATAATGACTTTAGAAATGGGGCAGCTGCACTTGTGTGATTGCTGGATCTCGGTTAAGTGGACATGCATTTAGTTCCTAGAGGAAAGGAAGGGGTAGGGGGCAAGCACAGACACTCAGGATGACTACCAGAAAGATGTATGGTTAGCCCTGCATTTCCTTCTGAACTAGTTCTTCCTTTAATGGCTCTGTAACTGTTCTAAGTCTTCATGCTGACCCACCACAGAGACCTAGCCTTTTGCTAGTTTGCTCAGTCCTGAAGAATGCTAACAGGGCCCATACATCCTTTCTGGCTGCATCTTGTTCCCATAGTCTCAGGATGATGTGGGGCCACTCCTGGGCGGTTCTATAAACCTCTTTGGAGAGCTCTCCCAGGTGGCTTTTGTTCTCTATCATACTTCACATCCTTTGATTACCCATGTTCCATAGCTAAAATTCAACTGCAATATTTAACAAGGCTTTTGAAGGTTTGTGATATAGAAATGTATTACATTATAGCAAGATATCCCAATGCAAATATAAGATGAATTAATGATCTAGGTCCAACTACAGTATGGACATCTCTTTGGTTGTTCTATCTGTTCCTCATATTGCAGGAGTATAGGACGTATTTCCCACCGAGGGAGAGCTGTTTCCTACTCCTTTGAGAGACCTGAGAAATTGGTGTGGGGGGAGTTTTCAAAAACAAATTCACAAGCTCCAGGAAAGCAATTCTTTCTTTCTTAAGATAATATAATAATCCTATATAATAAAAGCCTAATATGCAAATTGATTGAATGATGGAATGGTGGGATGACAGTCACTATGACATGCACTGACTACCAGGGGGTAGATGCTAAATGCAGGACCTGCCCCCAGATCATAGGCCCCAGGCCAGCCAAGGCAGGTGTTAGTGGCACCCCTAACCTCAATCGCCCTGCTGGTTACCCCACATATTGGCCTTGATCGCTGACCAGGCATAGGGACCCTACCCATGCACAAATTTTGTGCACTGGGCCTCTAGTAATAATAATAATAATAATAATAATAATAATAATAAATAATAAAAATAAATAATAATAATCCTATCTAATAAAAGAGTAATATGTAAATTGACCATCACAAGATGGCCTCCCCCATGTGGTCAAAGATGGCCACCACAAGATGGCCAGCAAGGGAGGGCAGTTGGGAGGGACCCAGGCCTGAAGGGGAGGGCAGTTGGGAGGGACCCAGGCCTGAAGGGGAGGGCAGTTGGGAGGGACCCAAGCCTTCAGGGGAGGGCAGTTGGGGGGGACCCAGGCCTGCAGGGGAGGACAATTGTGGGGGACCCAGGCCTGCAAGGGAGGACAGTTGGGGGAGACCATCGTGGCAGAGGGAGGGCACTTTGGGGCAATCAGGCCGGCACAGGAGCAGTTAGGCATTGATCAGGCTGGCAGGGGAGTGGTTAGGCAATAGGTTGGGAGCCAGCAGTCCTGGATTGTGAATTGGATGTCCAACTTCCCCTTTAGGCCTGATCCCAGGCCTAAACGGGCAGTCGAACATCCCTCAAAGGGTCCCAGATTGGAAAGGGTGCAGGTTGGTCTGACGCCACCCCCAACCCCCACTCCCACTCCATGCATGAATTTCGTGCACTGGGCCTCTAGTAATAATAATAAATCTAGATGATAGACAGAATTCTAGCTCCTCACTATTTCCAGCTCCAGATCTGGAGTTTCTTCTCCAGCTCTGAAATAGGGTATTTGCTTTATTATTGCATGACCAAAGCTGTTATATATGTTTCTTTTTTCTTAAACAAGAAAGTACATAGAAAAATGCTGGTAATTAAAGGTTTTTAACTAACCCAGCCAGTGTGCTCAGTGGTTGAGCATTGACCCATGAACCAGGTGGTCACAATTCTATTCTGGAGAAGGTGCATGCCTGAGTTGCAGGCTCAATCCCCAGTAAGAAGTGGGCAGGATGCAGCCGATCCATGACTGTCTCATCATTAATGTTTCTATCCCACTCCCCCTCTCCTTTTGTCTCTCTGAAATCTCTGAAATTTTTAATTATATTTTTAAGTGACATTTTTTTCTCCTTCCAACTATCAGTATTTAGAAACATGTTGTGTAGTTAATTCTCAAACAAAACACTGTAAGATATAAATTTCTATGCCTCATGCTTTGCCAATATTATCATAATCAAGTGTTATTAAAACTTCAAGAATAGCAGTTATGCCAGATATGTTAGTTTGTTGTGATGGTGGATTCCTAAGTGATAACAGTCATTTAACCATAAATTCTTTACTAAAGATTCCCTTTTCTGATTGGCAACAGTTCCTCAATTGAAACACACATTTTATTCTGTGTATGTGTATGTGTGTGTGTAGGGAATTGTTCATATTTAACAACTAGACGACCAGTGCATACAATTTGTGCATGGAGGGGCATTTCCTCAGCCCAGCCTGCACCCACTCCAATTGAGGACCCCTCGGGGGATGTCCAACCACCAGTTTAGGCCTAATCCCTGTGAGATTGGGCCTAAACCAGTGACCGGACACCCCTCTCACAATCTGGGCTCCTAACCACTCACCTGCCTGCCTGCCTGATTGCCCCTAACCCCTCTGCCTGCCTGATCACCCCTAACTGCCTCTGCCTGCCTGGTTGCCCCCAACTGCCCTCCCTTGGCAGCCTGATCTCACCCCTAACTGCTCTCCCCTGCTGGCCTGATTGCCCCTAACTGCCTCTGCCTGCCTGATTTTCCCCAACTGCCCTCCCCTGCTGGCCTGATCTAACCCCTAACTGCTCTCCCTTGCTGGCCTGATTGCTCCTAACTGCCTCTGCATGCCTGATCACCCCTAACTGCCTCTGCCTGCCTGCTTGATCACCCCTAACTGCTTTCCCCTGCTGGCCTGATCTCACCCCCAACTGCCCTCCCCTGTCATCCTGATCTCATCCCTAACTGTCTCTGCCTGCCTGATCACCCCTAACTGCCCTCCCTTGCCTGCCTGATCTTGCCCCCAACTGTCTCCCCTGCCATCCTAATCTTGCTCCTAACAACTCTTCCCTGCCAGCCTGGTTGCCCACAACTGTCCTCCCCTGCGGGCCTGATTGCCCCTAACTGTCTCTGCCTGTCTGATCACCCCTAAATGCCCTGCCCTACTGACCTGATCTCACTTCCAACTGTCCTCCCCTGCAGGCCTGATCTCACCCACAACTGCTCTCCTCTGCAAACCAATTTGGTCCTGATTGGTCAGTTTCTATGCCAGTCAGCATCAAAAGCTCTGCCTCCTAGGCAGCCATTGGCTCCTTACATTCACCCAAGTTTTGTTCTGATTGGTCAGTTTCTATGCCAGTCAGCATCTCTGGGCCTATCAATGGGGCCTGATCAGAAAGGCAGGGCTGATCAGAAGCCCCCATGGAGGCCTGGAGAGAAATGGAGGTGGGCTGTTGGCCAGGCCAGGAGAGAAAGAGAGGCAAGTTCTGATCAACAGCTGCCACAGAGGCTAAGAATCAGATGCTGCCTCTCTCTCTGCAGGCCTCTCTCCCGGCCTGATCTGCAGCCCCCTAGGCAGTCAGTGCTGGGTCAGGGCACCCGCAGCACCACAGCCAGTGCTGGGTCACCAGGCAAACCAGCACTGACTTCCGGTCTGGTCGAGCCTTTGGTTCCAATCAGTCGTTATGACCCTGACTCTTTATTATATAGATTTTCAAAGTTTATGCTGATTTATAATTAAAAGATTAACTTCATACTGCATTTTACTTACATTCCATGAAACATGGTACTGCACGTAAAATAGTCTCTAAAATTATAGTAAAGGTATACTATCTGCATCTTATTCTTCACTGCTAATTCTGAACACTTGTAAAACATAAAATAACATTGTTGAAGCAAACTACACCATGACTGGTAATTTCCTTGCCCAGATTAAAAATTGTAAACATGAAAATCTAATATCTCATATTTACTTAGGTACAGGAATCAAGTACTGAGAAGGATATTTCTAAATACTCAGTTTGTATGGGAGCAGCTCGGTTTCAGTTAACATATATGGGCCATTACTTACTTCGAGAAGAAAGAAGTGATCCAGATCCCAGGGTGCATCATTTTATACCAGACACATGGCAGGTATTTCCTGAAAAGATCTGCAGCATGGAAAAGTGAGGAAACTTGATGGAAATAGTTGGTTCACATCACAAGTGTTCACCACCCCAAGTCAAGTGTCCTTCCATCATCATTTACTCCCCTTTACTCTCTCTACCTCCCACCACCCCATTTTCCCTTTGGTAATCACCATACTGTTGTCTGTCTATCATGTTTACTTTTTCTATTGTTTTCTTTTTTGTTTTGTTGTTTAATCCCTTCATTTTTTCACCCAGCACCTCTCCTCTTCCCCTCTGACAGCTGTTAGTCTGTTCTCTGCATCTATGCCATCCTGTACTCTACTATGTTTCATAAGGAACTGTGAATACCAATTTTCCTGAAATATAGTTGTTTTTAAATTAAAATTTGACACTAAGTAAATATTTTCAAAATGAAATATGATTGTTTTTTTTAATCTAGAGGGAACTTCTTGATGTGGTAGATAGCAATGAATCTGCTGTAATTGTGGCCCCGACATCATCAGGAAAAACCTATGCTTCTTACTACTGCATGGAGAAAATCCTGAGAGAGAGTGATGAAGGGGTGATTGTGTATGTTGCTCCAACAAAGGTATTGTGTGCATATGACACTCTGTATCTTACTGTAATTTTCCTCAACTCCAGTTTGTGCCCTTAATCCTAGGAGGTACAAGAGCATACAGACTCTAGCATTGCAGTCATGGATGTGAGTGCTTGTGGGCTGTGTGGTCTTGAGCTAGTTTCTTACCTCAGTTTCTCTACCTATAAAAAGAGGGTAATAATGTTTACATTTTACAGTAGTTGCCCCTTATTCATGGTTTTTGTTCTTCACGGTTAACCATGGTCCAAAAATATTAAATGAAAATTTCCAAAAATAATCTATACTAATAAAAGGACAATATGCTAATTAGACCAAACATCTTCCAGACGACCTTCTGGATGTCCTTCGGAACAAAGCCATGGTAGCAGAGCCAAGGCAGAGGTGGTTAGGGGTGATCGGTTAGAGGGAATCAGCAGGCAAAGGAGAGCAGTTAGGGAGATCAGGCCAGCAGGGGAGAGCAGTTAGGGGGATCAGGCTGGCAGACAGTTAGGAACCAGCAGTTCCAGATTGTGAGAGGAATGCCTGACTGGTGGTTTAGGCCTGATCCCACAGGGGTCCCAGATTGGGGAGGGTACAGGCTAGGCTGAGGGACACCCCCCCACACACACACACACCATGAACAAATTTTGTGTTCCAGGCCTCTAGTCAATTCATAAGTGTTAAGTTGTATGCTGTTCTGAGTAGTATGAAGTCTTGCATTCTGTCCTGCCCGGGACATGAATCATCCAGTGTATTGTGCTGTATGTTCTCCCTGTCCATTAATTACTTAACAGACCTCTTGATTATCAGATTAACTGTCACAGTATTAAAGTGCTGTATTCAAGTAATCTTATTTTACTTAATCATGGCCACAAAGTGTGCCAAGTGAAAAGCAGTGACACTGGCATTTTGGCTATGCCAAGGAGAGGCTGTAAAATGCTTCCTTCTAGTGAAATGGCATATGTGTATAGGAAAAAACATAGTACTGTATATAAAGTTCACTCCTACCCCCAGATTCAGACATCCATTGGGAGTCTTGAAGCATACGCTTTGTGGATAAGGGGTGGGGGAGGGCTGTGGTACTTTTATTCTAAGCATTAAGTGAGATGATATATGTGAGATATCTTAGAATATGTCTGGGTATAAACAATGACCAATAAATGGTACCATTTCATCCTTATTTTTATTCATTTTATTGCTTAAATCTCCTTAGGTCCAGCACTTATTGAAAATAAGGATTTAACACTTTTGAGAATTTTTCTCAAAGAAACCATTTGATATCTGTGCCAGGGTTAAGAGGGGATAGATAAATTCATAGAGCAAGCAGGAGAGGGACAAACAGCCATTCTCATTTTGCTTTCATGCTCTGTAGAATAACTCCTGATTACTGCAAATGCTATAGGCTTCTTTCTTTACAGCAACCTGTGTAAATCGATGTCTAGAGGCTCTTGGCTGAATCAGAATTTTTCTCTACATCTCAGAGGGATTTGTCATATTCCTTCCTCTCTCTTTACCAAAGAGAATACTTCGTTGCAGGCCTTAAAGACACAGTGAGAGAAGAAATTCAGAATGCCATTGCTGGGAGGGATCATCTCTGTCCTATGACCCAGTCCTCTCACTTTATGGATGAGAAAACTGAGGCTCAGGGAAGTTAAGGAATGTGCAGATTATTGGAGAAATAATTAGAATTTTAAATAAAATTTCATCATCTGATTTCACCTGTTCAAATATATATCCCATTTGTGTGGCATAGATTATTGCTTATTGCTTTTTGCTATCACATTAATAAGAACTCTGATTTATTATACATTAAGGAAAACTTTAAAATGGAACCAGTGGGAAGCATTTGTGCAAGTAATTCTTTTATTAAGGAGGAGTTATAGCCTTAGATGATTTAGCTCAGTGGATAGAGCATCAGCCTACAGACAGGTTCAGTTCCAGTCAAGAGCACATGCCTGGGTTGCAGGCTCAATCCTTAGTGTGGGGTGTGCAAGAGACAGCCAATCAATGGTTCTCTCTCATCATTGCTATTTTCATCTCTTTTTCTCTCTCCCTTCTTCCTTGAAATCAATAAAAATCCATATTAAAAAGAAAGAGTTATAACCCTAGCCTCTTTGGCTCAGTGGATAGAGCATCGGCCCTGAGACTGAAGTGTCCTGGGTTCAATTCTGATCAAGAGGATGTATCTCGGTTGTAGGTTTGATCCCTGGTCCCAGTCGGGAGGCAACCAAATGATGTGTCCCTCTCACATCAGTGTTTCTCTCTCTCTGTCTCTCCCCCTACTTCCTTCCACTCTCTCTAAAAATCAATGGAAAAAAATATTCTTGGGTGAGGATTAACAAAAAAAAAAAAAAAAGAAAAAGTCACATAAAATTGGTACTGTACTTTTTGCTTGTAAAGTTGTTCCAGATACTTGTTTACTTTAAACAATTTTTTCAGTGTTGTCAATAATTACCGAATAGCATATCGTGTCTTTTATGATTTAAGGCTCTTGTTAACCAAGTGGTAGGAACTATTTGCAGTCTGTTTACCAAAGCACTGCCAAAAGGACTAGTGGTGTGTGGAGTGTTTACAAGAGATTACCGTCATGACACCTTGAATTGTCAGGTATGTCACCAACATGAATGCATAATAAATAATAATGCGCATTAAGGCACTTTGTAGGCACTGCAAGGTTTTTTAATGTGAGGGTAAATTAAATTCACAATTACCCTGTGAAATACATTTATATGTTAACATTGCTTATATAATTTTTGCTTAATAATGTGGTTAACTTTCAAAAAATTGTGTTTTCTATAATAAGTAAAATGTTTTTCTTTTCTGAAATTTCAATATGAGGAAATTTTAAATTTCAATGGTGATGGTTTCAAACTATGATGCTTTTATATTTCCAATGTATTATGTGGGAGAACGTTTCTTAATGAAATAATTTTTTAAATATATCAACCACAACATACATTTGTTACTCACATTTGTTTTGTTTTTCCACAAATGAGATGGTTGTTTTAATGGAAATGCTTATATGAACATACTGTGTCACCTATATACTTTATTGACTTAAAAGGAAGGAAAGGATGGGGTCTGGGTGGAGGGGAGAAAAGAGAGGGAATGGGAGACACCTGTAATAGTGAAAACAATAAAAAGAAGTTAAAGCTTAAGATTAAAAAAATCAAGTCAATGGTTTCCTTTTTTAAAAAAACAGATATTGGTGACAGTGCCTCAATGCTTGGAAATACTCTTGCTATCACCTCGTAATCAAAAGTGGGTGAAAAGGATGAGATATGTCATCTTTGATGAGGTATGCTACCTTCATTACTATTATTCCACTAAATATTTATATGTACATAAAATATGTAGTTTATGTATTTTAGTAAAGATGGCAATCCTATGGACAGTTATTAAAATAAACATTCAGTTTAGGGAAGGGAGAGATTGAATGTGTGGTTGTTAAAAGGTAGATCTGGAGTTGAAAAGGAAAAATGGAAAAATTTTCTAGTATAAGAGTGATGATAGTAGAGGGAAAGTATCCCAGAAAGCACTGGACAAACCAATGACATTAGCACAGACTTTCTTCCTTTAGCCATAGAACTTTAATCCCACAAAACCAACTATCTTTTAGGAGGCACTTTCCTATTTCCTATACTGGTTGCATTAATGGCTAAAATGGGTCATGTCACTTTATTGCTGGTTTAAAAGTTAAAGTGCCTCATGTTGCTAGCTAGCTTTCATTTGCTGAATGACACCAGAAGAAAATAAAAAAATACAACTAAGAAGCAAAACAAGTAAACAGACAGAAATAAACAAAAGAGGCTGCAAATTTAGGAAGATGATGTAATTTGAACATGAAATTTGAGTTCTTTTCTAATACATGTATTTATTGTTTCTACTTTAATCTTAAAGCACTGCTCTAGCAACATAGGAAACATTACATTTTTATGATTCACTTTAAAATATCTTTTAATTGCAATTATCATTTAGTTTTTGGTCCACAGGTTAATTAAAAGTATATTTTTAAATATACTTTTAAAAATACCTATTTCTAGCATAGTTATATTTAGCTCAAGCATATCTTCATATTTTTTCATCTTTTGAAATTCAAACTGATAAATAACTTTCATATCAGCAACACATATTGAGAAAATTAGATAAACAAGCATTTTAAATATCATTTCTGCTACCATTAAATATACAAAGTACTTTGTAATGTACAGGACTTTTATAAGGATACTAGAGGCCTGGTGTATGAATTCGTGCATGGGTGGGTTTCTCGGCCTGGCTGGCAATCAGGGCAATCAGGGCAATCGAGACCATGAGAGGTTGGCTGGCCATGGGGGGTTGGCTGTGGTAGAGCACTGACCACCCAGCCATCTGGGGAGAGGGACCGCAGGAGGTTGGCTGTGGGAGCACACTGACTACCAAGGGGGCAGCTCCTGTGTTGAGCATCTGCCTCCTGGTGGTCAGTGCATCATCATAGCAACCAGTCAACCGGTTGTTCAGTCAACCTGTTGCAAGAGTTGCTTAGGCTTTTATATACATAGATTGTTAAACTTTATTTAGTGATATTTAATAAGGTGTTTTAAAAGAATAAAATGAATAGAGATACCTAGGGAAATAGTCCATGTTTTCTCATTGGAAAATTCAATATTATGATTATAACTGCTCTGATTATGATTATAATTATGTTAGATCATTTTTACACAATAGGTCATATTGGACACAAATAGACAATTTTAGACAATTAGGTCTCTAAATTTTTCTATAGATTCATTGCAATCGCAATAAAAACTCAGATTTTTTTCTTGTCCTTTTGTGGTATTTGTATGTGTGACTATGTGCACGTTTGAGTATTGTGGGGAGGAAACTGATTACCTGATTCTGAAACTCACATGGGAATGCAAAAGGGAAAAAGTAATCGAGATACATTTGAAAAAAAAAGATTAAAGTAGGCCAAAAAATGCACTTAAAAAAGAGGATCAAGGTAAACAAAATTGCTCTATCCGGTATTGTAGGCCTATGATAATGGAATAATATCTTTTGAAACAGAAATAAAAATATAGACAAATCAGCCAGCATTAGAAATAGAACCAGGTATAGACATTTTATTTAAAAAAAAAAAACACACAAACAAACGTGGCACTGGTAACAGTATTGGAATAAATGGAAATCAGTATGGAAGAGAAAAAAAATAGATTTCTTCCTCACCTCATACACAAAATCAATTTTAAATGGTTTAAACACAAAAATGAAAAGGCAAATTGATGAAACTTTATGCTATTTGAAGAGAATATCTTCATTACTTAGGAGTAGAGAAAGACTTCTTAAGCACAAACTTGAAAAGCACAAACTATGAAAAACAGCTGAACAAATTTATATTAAAATCAAGAATTTTTATTCGTTGAAATATATAATTAAGAGAATGAAAATAGAAGCCACTGAGGGGGAGGTGTTTGCAATTTATAAACGCGCAAAGACCTCTCCTTCAAAATATATAAGGATTTCTTTAAAATATTAAGAGAAAAGGTAATCACAGAATGAGATTTTTCAATGTCTAATATACCCCTGAAAAGAAATTGAACTAAATTAAAATCACAATGAAACACACCAATGAGGCAGTAAAGGTGGAGATCTGACAGTGAACCTGTTGGGAGGAAGTGGGGTGATGAGAAGGCCCACACAGCGTGAGTAGGGGGCCCCTTCGGAAATCCTTTTGACAATGTCTAATGAAGATGACCGTACTTTATGAATAAGGAATGCCCATTCAAGTTATATACCTGAGAAATAGAAAAGAGTTAAGATTTTAAAAATTGAGACAATTTAAGAACCCTCACTCATGTTAAGAATAGCAACTCAAATGTCCATTAGAGTGGAAATAATAACAAAATGTGGTATATTTATACAACAGAATACATAAATCAATGAAAATAAATATAACAGAATAACCTTAAAATTATAATATTGACCAAAGGACACACGCTCAAATGGGAAAACCTTAGAAAACTGGCAAAATCAATTCTGTTGTTTGTGAACACACATGTATATATGTAAAGAAGTACAATGAAAACCAAGTGATAACTTTAAAAAACCAGTGTAACTGCTGAAGAAGGTTGTTCTAGTATGGACTTCAGAGACACTGGAAATATTTGTCTCGATGTATGAGGATGTTTGCTTTACTTAATTAATCTGAGTCATACTGTGCTAATATGAAAATATATTTTATACAATTATTAAATGTTACATTCTCAATAAAACAAAGTTTGAAAAAGAATGCAAAGATTCAGTTAGAGCAGGGGAATATTTTTTTTCTGCCAAGGGCCATTTAGATATCTATAACATCATTCACAGGGCATAGAAAACTATCAACTTAAAAATTAGCCCCCTGTTGCATGCATGCATAGGAGCATAATCAGTGGACACAGGAAACTGGGGGTTAGGGAGGAGGGGGGGAAGGGCAAGGGGAAAAAATGGAGATCTATCTATCATCTGTTGCAATACTTATCTATCACTTGTTGTAATACTTTAAGCAATGAAATAAAAAAAAAAATTAGCCCCCTGTATTTGGTCAAACACTGAATTAACTCATCCCTAATGCTTGGCAGCGTCAGACCAAATTATTTTGTGGGCTTTATATGGGCCTGCAGGCCAGACGTTCTCCACCCCTGAGATATAAATAATTCTATTACACATATTGCTATACATAAAATTTTAATAGCTAACTGTCCAGCTATAACGACATTTATTTTTCAGAAAAACACAATAAAGTACTTATTATTTTTATGGCTATGGAACTGAGACAAAGAGAGATGAACTTTACCCAGTTCACCCACATTAAGTGCAGAGCCAAGGTTAGAACACAGGCAGGCTCCCACTTGCTGACCGGGCAGACACACGGAGGCATCTATGTGAACATGTGAAAAGATGAGGTTAATTGCCCTATAACATAACAATGAAGCGAAAAAAACTGCACAATGTTTATTTTAAATTTTGTCTTTTGCATCTTCAGTTAAAATACTAAAGAGTGTTTATCAAGTTTCATTTCATCACTATAAATTTCACATGCACCTCCAAACTATTGGCCCTTAAACACACACTTTATTGAAATGACCTTGTTATCAGTATATTTCTGATGTTATAGACATGTTTTTCAGTTTCTCTCTTCTCTCTGTTTTGACTAAAAGCTTTTTTTAAGATAAATGTTTTTATTGATTTCAGAGAGGAAGGGAAAGGGAGACAGAAACATCAATGATGAGACAATCATTGATGGGCTGCCTCCTGCAGGCCCTACATTGGGGTTCTAGCCTGACACCCAGGCATGTGCCCTGACCAGGACTCAAAACAGGACCTCCTGGTTTATAGATTGATGCTCAACCACTGAGCCATGTGAACCAAGCTTGACTAAAATCTTTTTTAAAAAAAATATATTTTTATTGATATCAGAGAGGAAGGGAGAGGGAGAGAGAGATAGAAACATCAATGATGAGAGAGAATCATCAATTGGCTGCCTCCTGCACACCCCCTACTGGGGATTGAGCCCAAAACCTGGGCATATGCCCTTGACTGGAATTGAACCTGGGACTCCTCAGTCCACAGGCCCACACTCTATCCACTGAGCCAAACTGGCTAAGGCTGACTAAAAGATACTTGAAAGCTTCTCTTCACTTCTCCAAAGTACTTCAGAGTGGATAAATGCTTCATAAATAAAGGCTTCAGTAAGAAGCAGAAATTAAGCATAAACAAGACTTTTGAAATTGGGCTCTCATTCTATAAATATTAGAGGCCTAATGCACAAAATTCCTGCAAGGGACTTGGCCCTCGCAGACCTGGTTTTGTCCGGAAGGTCATCTAGAAGGTCATTTGGCTTTCCAGTCTAATTAGCATATTACACTTTTATTATTATAGATAGGCTATAATTACATAAGAATCTAATTTTACTAAAATACAGGTTTATTGTTAGCTGAAAATTTTACAGAGATTATTTTAAATCACCTCTTTTAAAATTGTTCTGGCTTCCATATATTATTACTAGAGGCCCAGTGCACGAAATTCATGCAAGGGTAGGGTCCCTAGGCCTGGCCAGCAATCAGGGGTGATCAGATTCCCTGCCTCCCCACCTTCTCCTTCCCTCCCTCAGTGCCCCACTGCTGCTGCTGGTCATCTGCCATTTTCCTCACCGCCTCCTCATGGTCAGACATGTCATGGTGGGTGATTGAACTCCCAGTTGTACTCCTAAGGGGACACTTTGCATATTAGCCTTTTATACATATATACTAGGGGCCCAGTACACAAAAATTTGTGCACTCAGGGGTGTCCCTCAGCCCAGCCTGTGCCCTCTCACAGTCTGAGACCCCTCTGGGGATGTCCACCGGCTGATGTGCCTGGCCAGCCTGAATGAGGGGCTGATGGCTGTTTGCAGGCTGGCCAAGCCCCCCAGTGGGAACCCTCACCCCAGGGGGTGTGGCCAGCCTGGGTGTGGGGCTGAGGGCTGTTTTCAGGCTGCCCTACAGCCCCTTCAGGGTTCAGGTCCCTACTGGGGTGCCTGGCCAGCCTGGATGAGGGGCTGATGGCTGTTTGCAGGCTGGCCAAGCCCCCCAGTGGGAACCCTCACCCCAGGGGGTGTGGCCAGCCTGGGTGTGGGGCTGAGGGCTGTTTTCAGGCTGCCCTACAGCCCCTTCAGGGTTCAGGTCCCTACTGGGGTGCCTGGCCAGCCTGGATGAGGGGCTGAGGGCTGTTTTCAGGCTGCCCACAGCTCCCATTGACCCAAGGTCCTAGCGAGGCTGGCTGGAATCAGGTTTCTGGGGTTTATTTATCTTCTATAATTGAAACTTTGTTACCTTGAGTGGAGGCCTAGGCAGGTAATGAAGCCTCTTGTGGCTTCTATAATTGAAACATTGCTGTCATGAGCAAAGGCCCAGCCAGCCTAGACAGGCGGTTGCAACAGAAGCCTCCTGTTTGCTCTAGCTCCATGGCTGCTGGCCTCCATCTTGGCTGGGTTAATTTGCATAAAGCTGCTCTGATTGGCTTCTGGGCATGGCTTGGCTGCTGGGCATGGCTTAGGTGTCTTGGAGTGATGGTTAATTTGCATATTACTCTTTTATTAGAGTAGATATAGATTAATTGCCCATATCATTATTTCAAACGAAGAATGAATGAACTAATAAACACCCATTTTATAGTCAGGGGACTAGGCTTTATCTAGATTTCTAACTGGTACAGGATAAGTGCTCTATGTATATTTATAGACAGAAGCCTGGGGAAGTAAATTTATCTCAAATTAATTTGTTTTATAAACATTTTAATCTTTGTTTTAGTGATAGTATTAGTGACACATGAGTAAAATGTTGTTTTTTAATAGCGATTTTTCATCATCTTATCTTTTTGTGGTAATTGCTGTAGTTTAGCCAATATTTCATTTGTAAATAACTTACAAAGTGTGTATTTTTGCTCAACTTGTTCTTGCTTATAAGCATTATTACCATGACATGTGATAATCTTTTTCACAGTTCAGCTGTCATCATGCATAATAGAACAAGTCATCTCTCAATATATTATTCTCAAATCCAGTTTAATTCTCCTCAAAGTCATGTTAGGATCCTTAAATCAACAACTTTGTCAGGGGTGAATGAACATTGCTGAATGTGGAGAGAGAAGGAAATAATAAGTTCTGGTAGCATAATCTATTAGTATTTTGAGAAAAAATACTAATACTGACTTAACACTGAGTGTATTTAACCACATTGCCAGGTTCACTGTCTTGGGGGAGAAATTGGAGCCGAAGTTTGGGAGCATCTTCTTGTTATGATTCGATGTCCCTTTCTGGCACTTTCTGCTACTATCAGTAATCCTGAACATCTCACTGAGTAAGCCTGACTTTTGTATTCATTTAATTGCTATTAATGATAATAATTAATAATATAGTCAGATACTAGGGGCCCGGTGCACAAAAATTTGTGCACTTGGGGTGGAGGGAGTCCCTCAGCCTGGCCTGTGCCCTCTCACAGTCTGGGACCCCTCAGTGGATGTCCTATGATGGCCCCAGTCTGCCAGGCGCCTTCTGTGTGTGTGTGTGTGTGTGTGTGTGTGTGTGTGTGTGGCCACTGGGGACCTGCCCCCAGCTGCATCTGAGGCTCGGAGCAGTCCTCCTGTGTGTGTCTACCTGCTGGGGACCTGCCCCCAGCCGCATCTGAGGCTCGGAGAAGTCCTCCTGTGTCTACCTGCCGGGAGCCTGCCCCCAGGCACACCGTGGAGGCTTGGAGCAGGCACCCCCTCTATGTTGATCTCTCAGACTCTTGCCCTCCCCTGCATGTTGTTCTATTTTTTGAGCGTGACCAGGGCTGGGTGCTGCCTGCCTCCCAAGCTTGTCTACTGCCCATCTTCCTCCAGCCACCAGAAAGCAGGGAAAACCCCGCCTTGTGGTCAGGCCAGCCTTTTCCCGCTCCCCGATGCCCCGCAAAGGGCCTGGGAAGCCCACCAAGCAGGCCGCTGGCCCCTTGCCGCCTCTTACCCGCTTCCCGGTGCCCTCCAACCCTGCAGCCTCTTCCCCATCACGGGTCCTGGGTCCTGCGCTGTCCCGCCCTGCAGCCGCTCTGTGCACTGGGAGGTCCCTCAGCCCGGCCTGTGCCCTCTCACAGTCTGGGACCCCTCAGGGGATGCCCACCTGCTGGCGTGCCTGACCAGCCTGGGTGAGGGGCTTTAAGGCTGCCCACAGCTCCCATTGACCCAACGTCCCAGCAAGGCTGGCTGGACGCAGGTTCTGGAGTTTTTTCTCCTATAATTGATACTGTTCCTTGAAGG
>PVJC01035072.1:0-18496 GCA_004026665.1 Murina feae
AATTAGACCCAATGCCCCCCCAAATGCATTCCATTTTAATACACATTTAAAATGAAATTCTGATAACCTACAAAACGGGCAACATCTGGACTCAGACAATTGGAATTTAAGGGATTGTGAACACACATACAAACATTTTCTCCCAACCTAACCCTGAATAATTTCCTACCAGAACCATTAATCCCAAAAAATAACCATTCAAAGAATTACCAGGAATCTCATTTAGAAGTTTTCAAGTATATTGGATTACATTCTGCCTAATAAAAGAAAAATGGAAGGTTATTTAGTAGCTAGTGTCACACTAATATCCTCAGCAAGAACTATAATAGCTAAATCACACACACACACACAACTGTGTATATGGCCTACAGGTCATAATGATGAAGTCAACGTAGGTTCATCAGTTATAACTAGTTTACCACTGTGGTATGGGATGTCAATAGTGGGGTAGGTTGTATTTGTGTGGAAGGAGAAGGGATACATATGGGAACTCTGTGGTTTCTGCTCAATTTTGCTGTGAACCTCAACACAGCTCTAAAAAATAGAGTTGATTTTCCTTTTTCTTTAAAGCTGTGTGAAGTCATCAGAGATCAGACTACAGCTAGGACTTAAAGGGAACAAAATCCCAGAGCAAAGAAAAAACTTACTAAAGTGAGCCTTACATTTCCTCGAGGTAGTCACTCACCAGCGAACAGTGAGGCATAGAGGCTGAACAGAAAGCAATGGCCTAGAGCCTGCAGCTGTCCCACTGGGCTGGGAAAACAAAACTGGAATTCAGAACCTGCCAAGGAAGAGGGGCCTTGGCAGATACTCCAGGCTTTTCCACTGAAACCACAAAGGCCTACACCCTAGGAACAAGGGCAGACTGAAATAGACCAGCCTCACTTGGAATAACATGATCTACATACTCCACCTGGCTTCTATGAAAAAGAATGCTCTCTGGAGGAAGATATTATCACGCAGAGTTCTTTGCACAGAAATGTCCAATGTTTAAGAAAGTAGATGAAATGATAGGAAATTTCACTATAAAACTGGAGTCTACATTTTATTTATTTTAAAAGTATTATATATGTCCTCTTTTATCCCCCATTGACCCCTCTGCCCCCCCCCCCAAGGCCTTCATCACCCTATTGTCTGTGTCCATGGGTGATGATGCATGTATGCATACAAGGTCTTTGGTTGATGACCTCCCACCACCCACTCCTGCCTTCCCTCTGAGATTCCCCACTCTGTGCCATGCTTCCATGTCTCTGGATCCACTCTGTTCATCAGTTTATTTTGTTACCTAGATTCCATATATGAGTGAGATCATGTGATACTTGTCTTTCTATGACTTATTTCACCACGATACTCTCCAGGTTCCTCCATACTGTCTCAAACAGTAAGAGATTCTTCTTTTTTACTGCTGCAAAGTATTGCATGGTATAAACGTACCACAGCTTTTTTATCCACTCATTTACTAATGGGCACTTGGGCTGTTTCCAGATCTTAGCTATTGTAAATTGTGCCGCTATGAACACAGGGGTGCATACATTCTTTCTGATTGGTGCTTTGGGTTTTTTTAGGATATATGGAATTTACATTTTAAAACAATAAATTCTTGATTTCTAGATATCATTGCCCTACTAAGGCTCCTTGGAGAAATAGCTGATTTTAAGGCTGAGACAGGGAAAGTATAAGGTGAGCCTGAAAATCTTGTGACAGAAAAATTACTCAGCAATAAAAAAAAAAATAAAATAAAAATGATGTACTGAAACAAAATATCAATGTCATAAAATAACTATGTTGAGAGAAATAAATCTTAAACAGAAGAGTACATGCTGTATCATTACATTTACATGAAATTCTGGAACAGGAAAAAATGTGTGGTGAAAAACTCAGATCAGTACTTACATGTGGAAGGGGCGAAGGGGACAGACTAGCACTGAATGGAAAGGTACATGAGAGAACTCTCTAGGGTGATGGTAATGCTGCATCTTTTTTAAAAATATGTATTTTTATTGACTCGAGAGAGAGGAAGAGATAAAAACACTGATGAGAGAAACATCCATCAGTGCCTCCTGCACACCCTCTGTTGGGGATAGAGCCATCGACTTGGGCATATGCCCTGATCAGGAATCTAGTAAGTGACTTCCTACTGCATGTATGACACTCAACCAATTGAGCCATACTGGCCAGGTGATAATGTTGTATCTTGACAGAATTTTTGGGATACAGAGGTGTATGGCATTTGCCAAAACTCACTGAACTTGCATTTCACTGTATATAAAACTTAATACCAAAAAAATAACAATAAACAAACACTGAATTATTCTGTGAAAGACATGCTTAAGTGTTTCATAACACAGTGTTCTGATATCTACAAATTACTCTGGATTACCTCATCAAATAAAGATGAAATGATAAATGGATAGAGAGGTATTTATGATAAAGCCAAAGTAGCAAAATGTTAACTGTAGAATCCAGGTAGTAAGTGCACGTTCACTGTACAATCCTTTAAAGTTAGTTGTAACTTTGAAAAGTTTCACAGTAAAATATTGAGGAGGGTGGTATTTAAAAATAGGCCAAGCGCATTTCTCTCTCTCCTCTCTCTCCTCTCTCTCTCTCTCTCTCTCTCTCTCTCTCTCTCTCACACACACACACACACACACACACACACTCTTAGACACAAAGTCCACTGATTAAACTGAACACAAAGAAAAAACTTAAATGCAGTCAGAGAAGAGAAAAAGGACACGTTAACATCAAAGAAGTCAATTTTCTATACACATAATGGACGCTAGAATGCAGAATAACGTCTTTTAAAATGTTGGAAGAAAATAATGCCCGAAGTATACCTAGAGGACAACCTACTTAAAAAATAACTTGTTGGCACCCTAGCTGGTCTGGCTCAGTGGGTGGAGCATTGGCTTTTGGACCAAAGGGTCCTGAGTTCGATTCCGGTCAAGGGCATATATCTTTGTTATAGGCTCCTCCCCAGCCCAGGCCCTGATCAAGGCTCGTGCAGGAAGCAACCAATCCATGTGTTTCTCTCACATAGATGTTTCTCTCTGTCTTTCCTTCTCTCTTCCTCTCTCCCTAAAAATCAATGGGAAAATATCCTTAGATGAGGCTTAACAACAACAACAAAAAAAGGTTGTTGATTTTTTTCTAGAAGTGCAAAGGACCAGAAGCAGCACTTTGAATAACGTGTAGAAGGCCCTACACTGTCAATTACACTAATGACACCGTGATACTGGTGTTAAGCATGGACAAAATGAAGAGGGGATAAATGGTGATGGAAGGAGACTTGACTTGGGGTGGTAAACCAACAATGCAATATACAGAGATGTACTGAAATATTATATACCTGAAACCTATATAATTTTATTAACCAATGTCATCCCAATAAATTCAACTAAATAAATAGACAAAACTGAATAACAGAGTCCAAATATAGACCCACACATATAAGGTCACCTTGTTTGATGAAGTTGTCACAACCGTGGAGTGAAATAATAAATATATCGTGCTCAGTTAAGAGATATCCCTGAGAAAAAAATGTGCCTTAATCCTTACCTAATATTGCATGCAAAAATCAATTTCAGATAGATGGCAGATCTAAATGTGAAAGGTAAAACACTAAGTCATTAGAGAAAAACATCTTAGCAAAGAAAGTTTCAATAAAATGAAGCACTAACACAAGCTGAATGAGAGAGGTCCAGCCAGATGGGGACTTTTTAAAAAAATCCATCAAATCTGGTAATTAACAAACATGACATCAGTGTCATTCAGGAGAAGAGCTTCAGAAAGATGAGGGGAAATCATTGGAGAAGGAGCTTGGTAAAGTGGGGAAGCAGAACTGAGCTCAAACCATACTCTGCAATCTATTAGGTGTGTATCTCTGTGCAAGTTGCTTACCATATCTCAAAATTTATTTGTAAAATAAAGATGTCATTACTTATCATGGGTAAAAGGTACTTATAAAATATTTCTAGCACAGTGACAAGTACTAAGCAGTATAAGTGTTACTATTATATGAACTCTGTTCATTTTTACATTCTCATTTTCCACATAAAAAAGCACCTACTAACCTATGACAGAGAAGACAGGGGGTTGGGGGGAGGTAGAAAAGGGCAGAGGGGGATAAAGAGTGATAGGAGACTTGACTTTGGGTGGTGAACACATAATACAAAATATACAGATGATGTATTATAGAATTGTATATTTAAAACCTATATACTTTATTAGCAAGTCACCCCAGTAAATTCAATTTAAAAATTTTAGATGTAGTGCAGTGATGAAAAAATTAAAACCTGATTTTATTTTTTGCCTATTTAAAGACAACAATGTTAAGACAAGGACCTCTCACATACTACTGGTGAAATTATAAACTGGAATAATACATTTTTGAAAAGAAACTCAGCAGCAGCCATCCCCAAAATGTACGTATCCTTTGACCTAACAATTGTCCTGGAAATGTTGTGAAAATATACCTAATGCCCAAGGGCATACAAGAAGGTTCCCTGTGGCATTATCAGAAAATCAAGGAAATGTACAGCAGAGAGGACTGTTTAGATAAAATATAAAATACATTATTAAAAAACTATAAAACACAGCCACAATATAAAGAGGACATTATGGCTGCTTTGCTTCAAAGCCTTCTCTTATCATTAAACTTTTCTTACAGTGAACATTCACCATTACAATTTTAAAAACATTAAGTCATTTTTCATCTAGTACACTGGTTTTGGAGTATATTCAAAAATTTTTGTAATTCAATGTTTTCTTACAAAGGAAACATTTGTTATTTTAATGTCAAAGTTTAACACATATTAGATTCTCTCTCCTAAGTAATACAATCTCATCACACCAGCTGATGCCTAAATTATTCACTGGCCACTGAACTGGCACTCTTCCATGGCAGCACTCTGTGAATAACATCCAAGGTGCTGAATTCCATTCACGGGAAAATGCTAAAGACTCAGAAACAAACAGGCACATACATTCTGAAGTGTGTGAGGTCAGGACTGACATCGAATCCATGAGATCATTGCATCCGATTGAAGTACATTCATGAGACCATATGCACCTTAAAGACACAGCCACATTGTTCAAGGAAAAACACTGATAACACCTAAAATTCCAGGCTTTTACTCAATGCAACAAAACAAAAAAAATCACAAAAGCGATTCTTTTAACCTATGAATAACACTTTTAAATTATAAGCAATTCTAGAATATAGTCCTTTGCACCTATTATAAAACTGTAAATCACCCAGTTTATATGGAATTACATATATTACATATTTCACATTTGCAATCTACAGAATTAACAAACTCATTTTTCTTTATTGTCACCCATGGACATGTTTTTATTAATTTTAGAGAGAAAGGGAGAGAGAGAAACATTGATTGGTTGCCTCCCATATATGTCCCACTGGGGGTCAAACACAAAACCTTGGTATGTGCCCTGACCAGAAATAGAACCCGCCACCTTTCGGATGGCACCAACTGAGCCATCCAGCCAGGGCAACACACTCATTCATTCATTCAATCATTCATTTTTGAAATAGAACATTTATTGGGTAAAATATAGCTCCATAATATCTGCGTTTACTAAAAAAAAGTATTTATTTCTTTAAATTTAAGATAAAAAAAATAACATCACAAAAATATCTATTATCTATTATATCAAATACTCCCACCTTAAATACCTTAAGTACTCATGAGTATAAGCAGGACCCAGTTTTACAAGGGAAGTTTCCTATAATTACTGAAAAGAGTTCAAGGTGAGGCTGGACAAATAAACAAGTTACAATGTCATTAAAAGTAATGCATGTGGCCTTAGTTGGTTTGGCTCTGTGGGTGGAGCATTCACCTATGGACTGAAGGGTCCCAGGTTCGATTCCAGCCAAGGGCACATGCCCAGGTTGTGGGCTCGATCCCCAGTAGAGGGCATGCAGGAGGCAGCTGATCAGTGATTCTCTCTCATTATTAATGTTTCTATCTCTCTCTCCCTCTCCCTTCCTCTCTGAAATCAATAAAAATATATTACAAAAAAAAATAATGCATGTGTTCAGCTGGTCTAGCTCAGTGGTCGAGCATTGACCTATGAACCAGATCAGGGTTCAATTTCTGATCAAGATACATGCCCCATCATGGGCTCAATCCCCAGGAAGCAGCTGATCAATGATTCTCTCTCATTGTTGATGTTTTTCTCTCTCCCCCTCTCGCTTCCTCTCTGAAATCAATAAAAATTTATTTTAAAAATATGTTTAAAAAATTTGAGGGACAAAGAATCAAACTCTTAATAGAAAAATGGGCAAAGGACATGAACAGGTAACACACACACACACACACACACACACACACACACCCAGAAACTAATGAGAAGGGTCACCAAATAGGTTGAGTAGGAATGCCTTGGAATGGATGGGGGCAAGGGATGTCACACTTCTGAGATAACCTTTTGGTATAGTTCTTATTTTTAGATCCAGGTTAGCATTTCATATAATCAAATAAACAAACAAACACATGGGGGATCCAGAATGAAGTACAAATAACTGAATTTAATTATATTTTAAATAAATAACATAATCATACTGAAGGTGGGAAGAAGAGGCTTGGGAAAGGACTAACCTAAATAACTGATCAACACAATAGTTTGACCACATACTCCAAGTCTAAGGCTAAGAGGCTAAAAGAACTTTAAATAAATGTTGTACTCTAGTTGGCAAATTAGCAGTGGTACAGGTTAGCAATTTCAAAACTACTTTAAATGTTTTCTGGGATCGAGCAAATAAGTAACATAGGTGGATAATGAGAATCAATTATCCCAGTATCAGAGAAGGCATTATAAGGGGAAAAGCTGGTGTGTCTCAGTGATTGAGCATCAACCTATGAACCAGGAGGTCATGGCTGGATTCCATCCCCAGTAGAGGTCATGCAAGAGGCAGCCAATCAATGATGGCTGGGTGGCCATAGTACTGTGCACACACCAATTCTCTAGCATTCTGAGACAAATGATAGTTCTCCATTAAGTGATAAAATCATGTTTTAATCACCACTGTACCCCTAGCACCTAGCACAGTGCCAGCAAACAAAAAGGGCTCAACAAAAATTGTGAGCGTGAGTTTGGACCTGTCTGCTTGCATAAGCCTCAGTTTTCTACTTATTAAATAGGAATTCCACCAATTATCTTACTCAACTCCCAGGGATGAGACATGAGAAACAGAGCAGGAAATACACGTAAAATCACTTGGAAAAATGATGCAGATTATGTACATAGTTATTTCTATTTATAAAGTAACCCTGTATAAAATACTAGTTATTACTTTGGGGGGGGGGGTCATTCTATGTACTTTTACTTTATTACAGAAACAGTCTTTGAAACTTAAGAATCTAAAAAGGCATGAGGGAGTGAGAATGCCCTAAACAAAAACTGATAAGCCTAAATTGTTGTCTTTCTGTCAACTATTACATGCAAATTAGAACACATTTTTTTAATCTCAACAATTGTTGATAAATTACATTGTATTAGTACAGTAGCAAAGAATATAACTGCTATACAGCTTACTTTATAGCCCACTTTCTTGTCTCTATGTTCTGAAATGACTCAGAACCACAGGCTAAAATCTATATTAAAAAGTGAAAAAAAGATATTCATGACCCGAATGTTGCCACCACACCTCATAAATACAGCACCTTCTGCTGCTAAAACCTTTTATGCATTCAACAGCCCTATGTGTTCTTGACAAAAACCACACTCAAGCAGCTGAATTTAGAACATGCTGACCTTGAGCAAATCAATGCCCTTAGCATGTACTTCTGGCTTCTATCACCACAAGAGCTAGACAGCCTCACCATCTATAGTAGTCAACAATTTCTGGCCACTGTCCTCTGTCTATTTTAAGATATCCCTACTACACTTCTGTGCTGCACAGTTCAAAGAAATAAAAGAACACATGAACCTGTGCTTAAACCCAAATAATTTACCTTGGAACCCGGGTATATGTGTTCCTACTGTGATTAGCTCAAAAAATATTTAATTTGTAAGTTTCCACTTCCTCCTTTCATTTTCAAATACAATATATTTTTAACAAAGAGTAAAAAACAAAAAAAAAATCAAGAATAAGACACTTCTATTTATTGCCAAACCAGATTTATAAATAACCTCACTCATAAATTAAGCCAGATTCGGCAATGTTTTCAAATATAAAGTAAAAAAAACATTTAAAAAATAATAGTTATGTGCTTTTCATGCAAAATTATACTACATATTAAAATAGTGCCTAAGGGCTATACTACATTTTCATCAATCTACCTTAATGTTTACTAACTTGAAATTCTTGGATTTAATTGACATAAAGCCCATTTCAAACTTTTTGTCTGTTTTTCCCCCATTGTTTTTAATCAACCAACATCAGGTAACATCAAACAAAATGCTAGCACTAGTTTTTGTTTATTACAAATAAAAACTTCACTTTTTTCTAACTCTAAACACAGAACCTGTAAGTTAGCATCACAATTGTATAGCTTCTGAAATTCAGGTAAATTATTTACTTGAAATATATATATATATAAGCAAATTAGAAACTACTAATTATACTTAGCAATTATTCACAGTGCTTTTTTTTTCATTGTCAACAGAGGCTAACATTTGTGCAAAGGCCTAATGCTAGTAGAAACAAGTATCATAAGATATATAGCATTTTAGATTGCTTTGTAAAGGATTGCCTTTACTATCTTGAAACATTTTATAAAAAGATAATGTCAAGTATAAAAATTAAGTAAAGCTTTTTTTCTACTCTGATCCAAAAGATTTCAAATAAAGAAAAGGAATCTATATATCACATGGACTAAATCTGATATGCAGAATAATGCAGGACTCAAAGAAAATGAAGTCATTCACTAACAAATGAAATATAGAGCCCAAGCAGATGGAGCCTGGGGTTTTATATAATACTAGAGGCCCAAGGCACGAAATTCATCCAAGGCACTTGGCCCTCACAGCCACGGCTTTGTCTGGAAGGATGTCTAGAAGGTCATTCAGCTGTCTTGTCTAATTAGCATATTATGCTTTTATTATTATAGAAGATTATTATAGATGCTGACTACTGAAATCTCTTAAGACAGAATCTGTGAAGTATAAACGGGAGCAGGGGGAAATACCACTATTATTCTCATGCTGGTAAATAAGATTTTAAAATAACGTGTCCAGAAAAAAATTAACTAAAAGCTAATCTTATATTTCATTAAATTGAAAATGGCAAGATTTCATCTTTTATGCTGCGTAATATTCCACTGTGTACACGTGACATCTTCTTTATCCATTCATCTACTGATGGACACTCAAACCTAAACTGATCTTATGCTGCTTTCTTTATTTATCCGGAGCAGTCTCTTTTCATCACATATACAAATTATTTCATTTAGCGTAACTTCAACATTTATTTAATAACCAAAGAGTAACTGTCACTTACCTGTAGTACCGAGATTGTAGGTATGTTGAACAAACAGTCTTCGACACGTGACTGGCTGACCCAAAGTCTATTACTTTAACCCTATAAGGCTGCCGAACAGGATCCACCAACATAATATTCTCTGGTTTGAGATCAGCATGAATTAAACCAAGACTTTTCAATTTCTTCAGTGCAGTGGCCACTTGTTGAAGAATGGGTCGAATTACTTTTAGTGGCAGGGGACTGAATTTATTTTGTTTCAGAAAGTCATACAAGTTTTGTTCCAGCATCTCAAAGACTAAACAAGTATGGTTACGGTGCTGAAAACATTCATAAGCTCGTACAAAGTTATACTCATCAGCATTTTCAGTACTGAGTCTTGCTAATATGCTCACTTCTATCTGACCTTGACGTGCATAAGAAGGATGATTCTTCAAAATCTTGATTGCTACGATTTCATTTGTCCCTCTTTTCCAGCATTTGACGACCTGGCCAAAAGTACCTCGACCAAGAAAATCAAGGACTTCATATGTGTTTTTCATGGAGCATAAGACTTCATGCTGTACTAACTGATAGTCACCTTCTCCAGTGGTGCAATTCTGTTTTGTTCCTGTGGTGGTTGTCACAACTGTCACTGGATTTCCCATGTTAGTTTGCAACATTGCAGGAAGTATGGACAATTCATCGACAATCTGCATTGCGTTGTGATTATCCAACTCCTCACTCTTGCGCTTCAATCCACATCGCTGAGGGCCTCCTAGGAAATGTAACCTAGGTTTCCACGCCCCAATAGGAGGTGCCTCCACTTGAGCTTGCTGCGCCTGAGCTGCTATTACCTTTGTAGCACCCACAGTGTTTTTTAAAACCACAGCACTTGTCTGCAATGAAAAGTTGTGTCCTCGAGGTCTGTTAAATGCTATCTTTGTCTGAAAAGCACTACCCTTTGTGAGAGGATGAGAATTTCCAACGTTTCTACCATTCACGTAGGTCCGTGGGTAGTTTCTTTCCTGGAATACACAACTGCTTGGCTCTAGTTTGAGTTTCTTCACACTACAAAAGGCACTTGACTGAGTTTGATAAACATATGGTGGGTAGACCAAGACTTGTGAGGCCATACCTGCAAAAGAAAGAGAAAAAGTTACAGAAAGTCTATTAATTACAGAAAGTTTAACTTTAAACCTCATAAAGAAAACATTTAAGGGTCAAATCCATAATTTATAAAAATAATTAAATTCCATCAAGATTTTTTTCCCTTGAAGAAGATAAGCATTTCAGTACTACTTAGTTAATGCATCAGCTACTTTGAATGTTGCATAAGTCATTCCTGTACCTGCACCCATAAAAATAGATTCAGAAGCACAGATGAGGAAACTCACAGATAGGAATTTCTAAGCCCTGGCCAGGATGGCTTTTAGAGCATCATCTCATACACCAAAAGGTTATGGGTTCAATTCCCAGTCAGGGCACAAGCCAGGTCACAGGCTCCATCCCAGCAGGAGGTAGCCAATTGATGTCTCTCTCTCACCTCTCCTTTCCTCTATCTCTCAAATCAATAAAAACATATTTTTTAAAAATCAACTAAAAAACATTGTTTTAAAGATACACGTATGAAAATGTGATCATTACTGAAGATTTATAAAGACCTACAAGAATAAGTGAAAATAACAACAAAAAAGCAAAAGCCTTTAGAGACAGAAAAAAATATTTTTTACCTAAAGAAAATGTCGAAAATGTTTTAATAAACAGGGACAAAAGACCAAAGCATTAAATTTGTAGCCAACACTTCACAAAAACAAAACAACAAAAACTAGCAATACGACCAACAAACAAGTCTCCTTGGTGAAAGTTATTTCAGGGAATATTTTCGCTCAATGGGAAATAAGCAAATAGCTACATTATATCAAAGCAAACCTTTGAGTTTCTGTTTATATAAAAACCTTCCATTCAGATTTCTTTTCTATACACATCTATCAACTATGCTTCCAGGATATATTAAAAACAAGCAGACATAGGTGCACTTCGCTTTCAAAAGTGAACTTATTACCACTCTTTAAAGGGAGACAGAACAGAACAGGAAATGAAAAATACAGATAAGATTGCTACATCAGGTAAAATGTACCAATGCTTCTCTAATCCGATAGCTTAAAAGCTAACAGAGCTACAAAGCTAACAGAGCTAGAGGGTCACACTATGTAAAAATAGTAACGTTCTCCACAGTTAGAGTGGTAGTAAGTTCACTAATTGGAAGACGCATTTTTAGTCAAATTACACAATTATAAATTATAGACTACAAGCGACCTTAGCATGTTATGATCAGCACCAGAGACAAAAGATTGAAAAACACTGGGGATAAAAGAAGTGAGCATGCTAAATAACAGAAAACACCACTGCGCATGAGCATGCACACATACATGCTTCTAGATCCCCATCCTATTCTGTCTTTACCTGGATCCAGTCATCACTCAGAGCCCTCTCTTTAGCTTCCTCATCTAAATCAAACCCCCAAGGTCTGACCAGCCCATATCAACAAAGAATTTTACACTCTGTCCTCAGAATATTAGCCTCTTCCTTTGATTACCTCCTACCACACAAATGTCCAATATTCTTTGATAAATTCTAGTTCTTGTCCTAGTAAAATAGATTCCAAACTAACACTTCTCTTATGTAACACAAAAGATGCTTAGCAGCAAAAGAATCCAAAATTCTAAATCTAATTACAGTGGCTCTCAAATCTTTTTCCTGACACATCTCAGGTATGATGAGCTTAGAAGCAGTGAAGTACTTTTTCTAGGGGAGGTAGTAATCAAGTACTATACTTTTGTTAGAGAAGTAACCCATGTTAGGGAAGGTGATTTTCACCAAAGCATTTTTATGTACACAGCAAATGAATAATTAATTTGATCATTCTAAGAAAGGATTTTTACACATCACTGCAATGACTTTCAACCCTGCAGAATACCTTTTTGAAAATAACAGGGCCGCCCTAACCAGCTCAGTGGATAGAGTGGCAGACTGAGGACTGAAGGGTCCCAGGTTTAATTCCGGCCAAGGGCACATGCCCAGGTTGCAGGCTCAATCCCTAGTGTGGGGCATGCAGGAAGCAGCCTATCAATGATTCTCTCTCATCACTGATGTTTTTATCTCTCTCTCCCTCTCCCTTCCTCTCTGAAATCAATAAAAATATATTTTTTAAAAAAACAGGATAAACATATTTCATGTAGCTAGTGAACCAAAGAGAAATTATGCTGTCCTTAAAACTACATTTGCATTCCTCACAAAGTCTAGCAGAGCTCAATTAAAAAGCCTCAAACTATTCTATTGCCTCACATCTTTTCAAACTTATTTTTTATAGAAAACTACATTAGTTTTACTACAAATCTAATTTTTATACAAATGACTACATCTTAGTTTCACAAGGTATGACAATCAAAAGATTAAAGGAGATATAAAGAAGTCTTCAAGGTACCAATACCACCTATCATCTAAATTGCATGTAAATAATACTAGTTATTCCAGTGTGGCTTATCAGTAGAGTTAAAGATTTCGCTTTCATGAGTACCGAGGAAGAAAACTACAGTGTGGCCCAGTGACTGAGTATCGACCTGTGTGCCAGGAGGTCATGGTTCGATTGCCGGTCAGGGCACATGCTCGGGCTGAGAGCTCGATCCCATGTGGGGCCATGCAGGAGGCAGCCGATCAATGATTCTTTCTCATCACTGATGTTTCTCTCTCCCTCTCCCTCCCTCCCTCTCTCTCTCTCTCTCTCTCTCTATATATATATATATATATTTCTCTCTCTCTCTCTCTCTCTCTCTCTCTCTCTCTCATCTCCTCTTCTCCCTTCCTCTCTGAAACCAATGAAAAAAAAAAGTTTTTTAAAAAGATGTCTCTAACTTGAGGAATCTCGTTTTCTTTTTTAAAAAAAAATATTTATAAAGTAGAGTTGGTAAGCTACTGCTTTTGCTTTCAATTTGTCCTCACTAATTAGAAACTCTCCCTCAGGCCCCTCTGGGGTTCCCAGCACTGTCAGCTTCAGCCAACCAGCACAATCTATTTTGCTTTGTGGGGAACAGATTTCCCACAGCACAGGCTTCTGAGCAAAAATCTCACAAGAAAGCTTTTCTTTTGACACGATACAAATAGCACAAACTAAGAGCAAAAGATTAAAAATGTTGACTTTATTAAAATTTGAATTTTTGTTTGGTTATCAAATGATACCAGAAATAAAGATAAGCCACAGATATAGTGAAGATATTGGCAACACATATAACTGACACAAGATCTAAAGAAATCACAATGCTTGGCAAAACTCAGTAAGAAAATAGGTAAAAGATACCAACAAGCAATTTACAAAAAAGGAAAATAAAGGCTAATAAATTTTCTTCTTAAAACAAAAATTCTCAACCTCAACTAATAATAAGGAAAATAGTAATTAAAACTATGGTAGGATTCTATTTCATACACATCAGAATGACAAAAAGTAAGATAATACCCATTGTTCAAGAGTAAGGCAATAGACACTTATATATTAGGGTAAGACGTACAAATACTTTAGAGAACAAAACTGGAAATGGTCATAATCTAGTAATTCTTCTCCAGATATATATCCTTCCTACAGACAGTCTCACACATAAGTACAATAAACAGGCAAAATAATGTTCACTGCTACACTTTATATAATTACCAAATTTTGAAATAACCTAATTGTCATAAAAGGAATTGTTAAGATGCAGCTTTTTCATACAACACATACAATACAAGTGTGTTTTATGCCACAAACATCATATATTTACTTAGGGTCCGGTACACAAAATTCATGCACTCGGGGACCTTAGCCTGGCCTGCACCCTCTCACAGTCCAGGTTCCCTCGGGGTATGTCTGACTGACAGCTCAGACCCTCTCCCACCACCATGGCACGCACTGACCACCAAGGGGAAGCTCCTGTGTTGGGTGTCTGCCCCTTGATGGTCAGTGTGTGTCACAGCAATGGGTCATTCCACCATCTGGTCAATTTGCATATTAGCCTTTTATTATATAGGATTTATATACCACAAAAAAGAATATCAACTGTAAGGGCAAAACACTGATTTTAAAATGTATCACAATTTCAAAGCAGTTAAAATGTAGGAAAAACTATGCATGTTAGAATTAATCATGTGCAGCAAAATGAATTAGCTGAAATTACACACATCAACATGGATAAATCTCAAAACAATGTAGGGGGGGAAACAAGTTGCAGAAGAACATGTACCATCTATATATACAAAAAGCCAATGACCAGAACACTGTAACGACTGGAATGACCAGTTGCTATGACACCCATTGCAGCCAGCGAACTGGCTGATGAGAGGGTGGGGCTGGTGGCCAACCTCCTGTGGCCCCTCTCCCCACCCAGCCCCACACAAGATTGCCCCCCCACCCCAATTATGGGCGGGGACAGCTGGCCAACCACCTGTGGTCCCTCCTCCTTGCCAGCCCCACCCCTGATGGGCCCCCACAACGCCAATCAGCCCACAGCCCCTCCCCAAGCCAGCTCCATCCCCTATCAGCACCCCCACATTGATCAGGTGTAGGGCCAGCAGCCAACCTCCCACAGCCCCTCCACGTGGCTGACCCCACCCCAATCCACCCCCCCCTACACACCAATTGTCGGCAGGGTCAGCTGGCCCACAGTCCCGCCCCACAGCCAGCCTGGCCAACTGGGCCCTGATCAGGGCTAGGCCGGCTGGACCCCACATGCGCACGAATATGTGCACTGGGCCTCTAGTTTATTACAAAATTAACAATGACAAATCTATACTGTTTTTACATAGTAAGTATGTGGTAAGATATAAAAACATGTGTGGAAATGATAAAAATGCCAGAAAGAAAGGAAAAAGACTTCAATTATATGTACTGTCATTCTGCATCCAGGATGGCAGTTGCATGAAAATTAATTCTATTACTCTATACTTTCATAGCCAAAATTTATATTAATTTTATTTTTTCTATTTCAGAAAACTTTTGCAAGGTGTTTTATTTATAATGCCAACTTTTAAAAGGTCACTGGACCTTTTAACTGGACAATTAACTAGGCAGAAATCGCTCTGCAAAAAGAGGGAAAGCCCAAAACGCCACTGTTTATAAAGAACCCACAATTCAGTTTTATCCAGAGCAATGAAAAAAGAGACTTTCGATCATATTGGAAGAAACTTTGCCATATGTTTGGAATCTAAACCTAAATTACACATGCATTGACAGTATTCTGCTAATACAATTGATTTGCATATGTCTACTGTTATAGTAACAATTTAAACAGAGCATTGCACTAGTATTTGGAACCATCCTTACACAGTGTTACATTGCCAGGCACAACTTTTCCTTCTCTTCACACCACTGGTTCTCATTGCGTACCTGGGCTTCCTCTTCTTCCGTAAAGTCCCTTTTGATATGCAAGGTCTTGTAAATCTCTTCAGGAGTTTTCCTCTAGAGCACATTGGCAACAGCCTTGCATGTAACATCAAGCAAAACTTTGATGTCTAAAAATGGGCATCATAGCAATCTGGCTTGCAAAAGTTTGCGGCCAGAGTAAGTTCAACAAGTGTTCCTTGGTCAACTTAGAGGAATTCGTGGTCCCAAACAGGGGTATCATCTCTTCACTTTTCCTTGTTCTCACTGTCCTCAGGAGGAGAAGGGTCATTCTTGTGGTGGATGCACCACTGAATGACCTTTTTTAATACTGTTGCATTAACATTTGGTAGAGGACCTAGGTCATCATCACCTTCATCATCCATTCCCAACTCTTCTAACATGGTCTTGATAGTCACAGATTGTTTGACAATTTCAACATCAACTTCAAATTTCTCTCCATCAGAACGCTGCAACTTAATTGGAGGCATGGTGCTAGTCTCAAGGAGAGAGCGGGCAGAGGCCGACAAGAGCAGCAACAGTGGGGCAGTGTCAGCAGACTCAAAAAGAAAAGCCACTTACCATTTTTTTTAAATGGGGGGAGGGATCCCACCAAATAATGGAACCTCTTTAATTGTATTTTTTTAATTAAAAAATATATAACCAACCATTTTAGTTATTTTATTAGCATATTCAATTAGCCATACTAATTGAATCAAGTAAAGACATTCAGGAACAGGAAGAATTTAGAAATAAATATTTTTTTAAAAATATTGTTGAAAGTATTACAGATGTCTGCTTTTTTCCCCGCCATTGACCCCTTCTAGCCTTCTCTCTCGCGCCCTACCACCCACTACCAAATAAACTTTTTTTTTTCATCAATGAGCTTCCAGCAAGAGGCAAAGATATATACTTGTCTAACAACACTGAGGGCAATAACATAAGGATGCAGGTAGCAAAGAAAAATGGATGATTAACATGTGCTCTAAAGGAGCACAAAAAGGGCTCAGTAAAAAGTTAACCTAAAAGTTAAATTTGGAAGGTGGTGGGAAGAAGTCTGCTATGTAGGAGAGGATATTCCTTGCAGTACAAACCAACAGCATATGTAAGCACAGAGACTAATGAAAAACATGACATACTGGCTAGAACAGCACCCAAAATTTATGGTTAGCCAAATCGGACCCAGACTATTTTTGTATGACCCACAAGCTAAGAATGGTTCTTACATTTTTAAAGGATTTTTTTTAAGTATGCAACAGAGACCACATGTGGCTTGCAAAGCCTAAAATATTTGCCAACTAGCCCTGAAAGTTTGTCAATCTCCACACTAAAAAGTAACTTGCAACTACAAAAAAAGACGGTCCTTGAGAAGAAAGACAACTTTAAAAAGACATCGTGAAGAACCTTGTCTTCCAGGCTGAGCCAGAGTCAAATTAAAAAACAGAATCATATTTGTATTTTTAAAAGATTACTCAGGCAAATCTGTGAAGGATAAACTAGAAAGGAATAATAATGGAACCATGGAAAAATTATAGTAATAGTCCAGATAATAGCTGATCAGAGCCTGAGCAAAGGCATACACTAAGGGGATGAAGTCGAAAGTACCGATTAGCAATAGGTACAGGTAGAAGGAAGAAACACAGAACTTGGTGAGGAGTGTAGAAAGGAAGGAATTGACACAACCATGTTTCTGCCTTAAAAAAAAAATCACTAAATAATAATAGAAAATGTTTAAAAAAAACAACAGGAGAATTTAGAGGAAAAATTGAACTCAGTTTTAGATACTTACTTAGCCTGAGTTCCCTTAAATGTAGAATCTTAAAGAAAGACCTATATTCAGGGAATTTACTTGGGAAGTTATCTCAGAGAGCAAAAATGAGGTACCTGGGGAATAAGTCAGGAAAAAGAAAAAAAGCAAATAAATGTAAAGGAATGATGGAATAAAAAATTTACCATTTGGCAACAATCATACCTGATTCAAGCAAGAATTACCAATGGATGCAAAAACTGGTGGGTGAAAGTTTGAATAACCAAGTTTTTAGGGAAACAATTCAATGTGAGTCTCTCATGTTTCTCCATGTCTTGCAAGAAGAGACACTGACTGCCTTTGTTCTGGAGTCACTTCTGAAAGATGATGGTATACTGAACAGCCTTGGAAGTAGAAATAGTGTTTTCCTCCTAAGCAAAGGGCAGGCTGTCTAATGTCCAGTAAGATAAAGATAATGACTCTCGAGAACACAGCAAGATGGCGGCATAAGGTAAACACCGTAAATGCAGCCGTGAACAACTATTTCAGAAAAACCACGAAAAGAACACACAGACACCACTCGCACCCACAGGAAGGCTGGCTGAGTGAAAATCCTACAACTAGAAAAGAGTCTGAGACTCAGAGGAGCGGTGGAAGCAAAGTACAGAGGTACGGAGGCGCACGCACGGGGCTCGGGGAGAGGGCTGGCGCCGGAGGACGCGGTTCTTTTCCAAAACGGAGAGAGCCACAAGTTCCCAGCAGCTCTGAACTCCAGTTCCAGGTGAGTTTCTGAGGACCCAGACACCCGGAGAAGGGGGACTGACTGGCACCAGGAGGAAATCCAAAGCGGGTTTCTCTCAGCGTTGCTTGCAGCAATTACCGTGGGACACAGAGACCTGGTGTCTCTCAGCGCAGGGCT
>PVJC01035073.1:0-18446 GCA_004026665.1 Murina feae
CTGATGAAAGGTAGAATATATGAGTCCTTCCTGCAAATTAGCAGGAAAACCTGGATATAACAGACTAATTTGAGCAATGGGGTGTCCTTCAAAGCCAAAAGTCTATTAAATGATAAAATAGGTTTTCCAAATGCGTATGTTAAAATGACATTTTGTTATCAATTCACTGTTGTTTTAAGCAAATTTTAGAATTACATTTTAGATTACTTGTTTTATCTATGTAGTCTCATTTATGTAATTGAAATTACATATGAAAAGTTTAATTTCACAGAAAAAATTTCTGTATGTAATTTTAAATTTATACTGAAAAGGTCTAGTAAATGCATGTGTTCACTAGTCACGGAGAGTAAACAAATGCAAAGTACCGGGGGTTAGCACACCTCAGAACCGTGCCTGCACACATTAAAACTGCTGCAGGAAGTCATGCAGTGTAATTACTTCCGAATCATTTCCCAATCATTTTTTATAAGGAGTGACTCTTGGATTTAAATAGGTAGACTATAGTTGTAGATTTATAATATTTCCTTACATAAATATTACTACAGTGTTTTTTCTAGCATATGACCTCTTTGCTAAAATTTGTTTAAAGTAATAGTGAATTATAACAAAAAGTAACCTGTTAATTTAATTATAAGAAAACTTTGCTTAAAAGCATTTTAAAATCAACAGGGTATTATTTTTCACATATGACATATGGACCAGAAATTTCACTTGTTAAACCCAAAGTCCAAATGTAGGTCCACAAAATCGAGGACTTACTGTACTAGTTTTCAGGCCCCTGCTCTTTCTATTCCCTTTATCTAACCTCATAGAATTTTAACTGGGAAAGCCCTTCTACAGTAGTTTGTCTTTTTCTTTAATAAAAAGGCAAGGCAGAAGGGAAAGAGAAAATACCTTGCCCATTGTTGGGGACTTTTCCAGTGATATATTCTGCTTCGGCTGTGACTACATTTTATGTCACAACTCAGTATGCACATGCCAGACAAAATCATGCTCTCTGATTTTTTTTCTATTCCGTTTGTATTAAAAAACAAACAAACAAGACTTTATATTTTAGTTTCTGTTATGACATTTAAACTTATTTCACAACTCACTCCCTCATCAGTGGCAGTCAGCAAGCTAGATAACTTTGCTAGTTGGAGTCAGATTATTTAGTTGGTGTGATTTAACTTATAGGATAAATCAACTAGAAAAATAAAAATACCCCTCACCCCACCCCAGCAAATGATGCATGGGAGACTACATATAAAAACACATGTAAAATTATTTTGGATAGTGTGAACTACTTCTGCCCAGTATGGTTGTGCTCTTTAAAAATGTTTTCACTGCATGAGGGCACTTGTGCATGTGCCAAGAAGGTGAGTGGGGCTAAAAATCATGCCTATATCCCATGCCAACCTCTAAGAATCACCAGAGGAGAAACCATAAGAACAAAAAAGGTAAAGAATTATAAATTCTGGAATTTTAGCCTGGTGCACAGAATTCGTGTACTTGGGATTCCCTCAGGCCAGCCTGCACCTTCTCACAGTCCAAGAGCCCTCAGGGGAGGTCCTACTGATGGCTTTCTCCTGCGGAGCAAGTCTAAGCCAGCAGTTGGACATCCTTAGCACTGTTGCAGGGTGGGAGAAGCTCCCACCACTGCTGTTGCACTTGTGAGCCATGAGCTGGCTCAGGACTTCTGGCTGAGTAGAGCTCTCCCTGTGGAAATGCAGTGACCACTAGGGGGCAGCTCCTGCATGAAGCGTCTGCCCCCTGGTGGTCAGTGCACATCATAACAACCAGTCATTCCACTGGTGGGTTGATTTGCATATTAGCCTTTTATTATATAGGATTGTTACATCTGCTAGGAGAAAGGTTGAGACCAAAATGTCATCATCAGGGCAGAGTAGAGGGAACAGGATATTTGTTTCTTGTAAAATTCTGTCAGAATAACGGGTTGGATCAGGAGTAGGTGGTCCACTAGGAACTGGGTGAGGCAGTTTACTGGAAACCAAAGGATGTTAATCATGAGACCTACATTGAAAACTGGTTGGTGGACAGGAAAATCCCTGGGAGGGGCAAGAGCCCCAAGCAGGGCATAATGGAGTGCAAGAATGTGTCTAACATTCCAGACTCTCTTCCTTTCCCCCTGTAAGCTGGCGTTCCTATAAGCTGGGGTTCCTACAACCTGAGGGTTGATGAGGGATGCTGATCTCATTCTTCTGTAGTTTGTTCATACTTAGGTGGGGTGTGGAGATGCCCCTAATTAGTCAGTGATAGAGGGAGGAGATAATATCTAGTGTAGGTCTGTAATAGCATCATTTTCCCTATGGATCTGATTGCCTGGATATGGTTTTGGAGGAAGGAGGAAAGGGCTCATAGGATGCCCAGAACATAGAAGAGTGCCAAGACAAACATTAGGAGGGGTCCATCTAGAAGTAAAAGCCAGAAGGTCCACAGTTAAGATTCTATAGCCAGGAATCCCAAGATTCTGAAAGTTGTCAGACTTTTGCAGCACTATGGAGTAATTTTTGTTATTTGTTTTGTTTTGTTTTTTTTTTTTTTGCCCTATCTCACACTATGCCAGACCAATTTGTGTGAAAACAGCATTTTTCCTCTAGGACTAGGCATAGTTTCCCTTTCTCATTTATGAGGAGTTCAAGACCTGTCTGGTTATGCTGCCATGGAAATCTATCTCGTACTGTACTGAGTCAATACTTAGGGCAATTTCCTCTAAGCTTTCTGGAAGGTCTTTGGGTAAGCTATGAGAGTATAAAAGGGAGGTTGCTAATCCGCTTATACCAGTGCCTACGCCTATAGCTATTCCTACTCTGGCAAGGAAGGGAAGGAGGGCAATACCTCTCCCAATCTGAGTGTAAGCAGTGAGAGGAACCTTGAAGGACCGATTAGCAGGGGTAATGTCTGTTTCAGAGGTGAGATAGATTAGAATGCAGGTCCCAGCCCAGTTGGCTGGGAGACCGACATAGGTATCCTCAGGACCAGTTTTTGCATCCGAAGTCATTCAACAATACCGCTTTCAAGCCTTCACCAACCAATTTCTTAAAGAAATAATGCTGCTGCAACCCCTTGCTCCGATCATGAGGAATATACATTGTTCCATATGACTACAATCAAAGTCCATCACCTTATGATCTTGATGTCCCCCCTGAGCAGGAAGTATCTACAGAAGATAGGACCTTCGACCCTATTCCATAAAACAAAAAGTATGGAATATTAGATCTAATAAGTGAATGGATGAAGCTTCCCCGGGAACTGATCTTTGCATCACTTCATAACCAATATTCCCTTTCACTTAGACCACATTCAACTTGCTAAGACCCAAACCTTTCCCTTCAGGACCAGTCCAGAGAATTCTCTGCCCAGAAAAAGTCCACCTGGAGTTCTTTAAAATCTCTGACTCCCTGCCCCTGGGTGCTGATGCCATTTTGAAAAGACTCAGCCCATCTTGTTTTAAGTTGATTTAATAACCCTAATCCTATTGCCCCTTACCACTTTGGCCTCATGTGTTCCTCTTTCACTGACCCTGGCACAAGCCACATACATAGGTCTCCTAGATATATTGCAGGGGCATTTTAAACACAGAGGAATTGTTTTCAAAGTTCCAGTTCTATGGTGATTTTGCTTGGGAGTATGAACCCAGGTAACCATTTAATCCTAACAAGAGCAATATGTGTAGGAGACATGGAATCATTAATTGTCAGCATGTATTTTCTTCCAAGCGGCCCTCTCTCAAGTGTCCAGCAGAAGAAATCAGCAGAATACCAGCTAGAGGTAAATTTGAGGAAGATCAAGTACTGTGGTGGCACAAAGCAGGGGAAACGCAGAGTTCATATTTCCCTCTCTGTTTTGTAGGAGGGTGGTTTTTAGAGAAGGCTATTTATTTGGCTGAAAAATCTGTTTGCACCTCTCCTGGCCATCTCAACTAATAAAAGTGGAATAGTAAAATTAATCGTTTCTCCGGGATGCCCAAGAGCCAATCAGAGCGAGTGTATGCAAATAGGCCCAGCCAAAATGTGGCCGCCACTCACGGAGTAAAGGGCAGCATCCATTGCAGCAGGAGCGAAAGGGAAACTGCCTGCACATGGGCTTGGCTTTGCCTAGACAGGAAGCAAAACAGAAGAAAACGTTTTGCAACAATGTATAAATCATAGAATCCTCGGGAGCTGAAGGAAGCCTGGCCTGAGTCTAAGAGTAACATTGTGTCGTTATAGAAGCCACTAGGTGAGGCAGAGAGGAGGCTTCGTTAGCTGGCTTAATTATAGAAGATAAACAAAGCCCAGGCCTTAAAGGAACAGCATCAATTATGGGAGATAAACAAATCCCAGGACTTAGAGGAACAGCATCAATTATAGGAGATAAACAAACCCCAAAAACCTGCGTCCTGCCAGCATTGCTGGGACATTGAGTCAATGGGAGCTGTGGGCAGCCTTAAAGCCTGAAAGCACCAATCAGCCTGACACCCACGCTGACCACAACCCAATGGAGTGAGGGAAGTTCTTGGGGGGTTTGGCCAGCCTGGAGATAGCCATGCGCCCCTCACCCAGCCTGGTCAGGCACCCCAGCAGGTTGGACATCCCCCGAGGGGTCCTAGACTGTGAGAGAGAACAGGCTGGGCTGAGGGACCTCCCCAGTGCACAGACAGGCTGCAGGGTGGAACAGCGCAGGACCCAGGACCCGTGAGTGGGAAAGATGCGGCAGGGATGGAGGGCATGAGGAAGTGGGTAAGAGGTGGCATGGGTTTGGCGGCCTGCTTGGCAGCTGTCCAGGCCCTTGGAGGGACATCGGGGAGTGGGAAAGAGGCAGCGGGAGGTCAGTGACCTGCTTGGTGGGCTTCCCAGGCCCCTTGCAGGGCACTGAGGAGCGGTAAAGCAAGGGGGTGGGATGGGGAGCAGGAAAGAGGCGGCGGGGGGTCTTGGCCTGCTTGGCAGCTGCCCAGGCTCTTTGTGGGGCACTGGGGAGCAGGAAAGCAAGGCTGCAGGAGCCAGGTTACTGCTTGGCAGCTCCCCAGATCCCTTGGCGGCACCGGGAAGTGGGAAAGGAAGGTAGCAGGGGACAGGTGAGTGGGAAAGAGTTGGCGGCCTGCTTGGCGGCTTCCCAGGTCCCTTCCAGGGATCAGGGAGCAGGAAAAGGCTGACCTGACCACAAGGCGAGGTTTTCCCTGCTTTCTGGTGGCTGTAGGAAGATGGGCAATAGGCAAGTTTGGGAGGCAGGCAGCACCCAACCCTGGCCACAGCTCGAAAAAGAGAACAACATGCAGGGGAGGGCAAGAGTCTGAGAGATCAACATAGAGGGGGGGCCTGCTCCAAGCCTTGATGATGTGCCTGGGGGCAGGTCCCCAGCAGGTAGACAAACACAGGAGGACTGCTCTGAGCCTCAGATGCAGCTGGGGTCAGGTCCCCAGTGGCCACACACAAAAGGCGCCTGGCAGACTGGCCATCATAGGACATCCACTGAGGGGTCCCAGACTGTGAGAGGGCACAGGCCGGGCTGAGGGACTCCTTCCACCCCATGTGCACAAATTTTTGTGCACCGGGCCCCTAGTATTTAAGAAAAATGAGAAGAAGACTGAGGATGCAGCTGAGAGTGAATCTTTACTTAAAATGTAAATGATTAGGATCAATTTAGAATTCTTATCTAAACTGAGAAAATAATGAGTAGTTTGTTTTTTTAAGAGTAAAAGACTTGGCCTTCTTCTTACGCCAGAAAGAAGGGTGAAGAAGCCAGGGGAGAGAGGATAAATACATCTGGATATCCTGCTGAAGAGGAAGCAGAGGAAGGTGAAGAATAAATGACTGAACTACATTCTTAGTTAAAAAAACTGAACATATATTTCAAATGTGTCAATTCATAACCAGCTCTAGCCATGAGGTAAGAAATTAAAGTGTAAATAGTCAAGTATTTATCTAAACTAATAAAAGCATAATATTGAAATTAACCATCCCTTGGGGACGCCTACCATCCAATCAGAAAAACTGTATGCAAATTAAACCACCCAACATGGAGACCACCACTCATGGAGCAAAAGGCAGCTTCCATTGCAGCAAGAGTGAAACTGAAACTGTCTGTGGGCAGCTCGGCTTCTCCTGGCTCCAGGCAAAACATGTTTGCAACAATGATTCAATCAAAGAAGCCTCGGGAGCTGAAGGAAACAGCAGGCCTGCCCTGTCTAGTAAGGGTAACATTGTCTCATTATAGAAGCCACGAGGTGAAGCAGAAACGAGGCTTTGTTACTAGGCCTTGGCTTAAAGAAACAGCATCAATTATAGAAGATAAACCCCAGAACCTGCTTCCAGCCAGCCTTGCTGGGACATTGGGTCAATGGGAGCTGTGGGCAGCCTGATAGAGCTCCTCAGGCCATCACCCTGGCTGACCACATCCCAATGCGTTAGGGGCGCCACTAGGGGTCTGGCCAGCTTGCAGACAGCTATCAGCTCCACATCCAGGCTGACCAGGTATACCAGTAGAGACCCAAAACCTGAAGGGACTGTGGGCAGCCTGAAAACGCCCCTCAGCTCCTCATTCAGGCTGGCCACGTACCCCAGTAGGGACCCATAACCTGAAGGGACTGTGGGCAGCCTGAAAATGCCCCTCAGCTCCTAACGCAGGCTGGCCACACCCCAATGGGGTGAGGGAACCCACTGAGGGGATTGGCCAGCCTGCAAACAGCCATCAGCCCCTCACCCAGGCTGTCCAGGTACCCTAGTAGGGACCCAAAACCTGAAGGGGTTGTGGGAAGCCTGTAAAGAGCCCTCAGCCCATCACCCAGGCTGGCCACACACCTATGGGGTCAGGGTCACCATTAGGGGTCTTGGCCAGCCTTCAAACAGCCATCATCCTCTCACCCATGCTGACCAGGCATGCCAGCAGGTAGACATCCCCAGAGGGGTCCCAGACTGTGAGAGGGCAAAGGCCGGGCTGAGGGACCGCCCGAGTGCACAAATTTTTGTGCACCGGGCCCCTAGTGTGTAAATAACAATGGCCATAGGCAAGAAAAGCAGGGCTGAGGCTGGAATCCCTGGGGAAGCAATACTTCCTCCAGCAGCAGTGTGGTCCAACCAGGGTGAAGAGGTCTTCTCTCCCTTATTTCCCTAATACACTCAGTCCCTGATAACCAGAAGACACCTCCTCTCCCAGGGCTATAGGCTGGGCTGAGGGACACCCAATTCCAAGTGCACAAATATTTGTGCACCAGTGTCCTAGTATTTAGAAAAATGATCAGAAGACTGAGGATGCAGCTGAGAGTGAATCTTTACTTAAAATGTAAATGATTAGGATCAATTTAGAATTCTTATCTAAAATGAGGAAATAATGAATAGTTTGTTTTTTTAAGAGTAAAAGCCTTGGTCTTCTTCTTATGCCAGGGAGAAGGGTGAAGAAGCCAGCGGAGAGGGGATAAATACATCAGAATATCTTGCTGAAGAGGAAGCAGAGGAAGGTGAAGAATAAATGACTGAACTACATTCTTAGTTAAAAAAAACAGAACATATATTTCAAATGTGTCAATTCATAACCAGCTCTGGCTAAGAGGTAGGAAATTAAAGTGTAAATAGTCAAGTATTTATCTAAACTAATAAAAGCATAATATTGAAATTAACCATCCCTTGGTGATGCCTACCATCCAATCAGAAAAACTGTATGCAAATTAACCCAGCCAACATGGAGGCAACCACTCACGGAATAAACGGAGGCTTCCATGCAGCAGGAGTGAAACTGAAACTGTGTGTGGGCAGCTCGGCTTCTCCTGGCTCCAGGCAAAACATGTTTGCAACAATGATTCAATCAAAGAAGCCTCGGGAGCTGAAGGAAACAGCAGGCCAGCCCTGTCTACTAAGGGTAACATTGTCTCATTATAGAAGCCACGAGGTGAAGCAGAAACGAGGCTTTGTTACTAGGCCTTGGCTTAAAGGAACAGCATCAATTATAGAAGATAAACCCCAGAAACCTGCTTACAGCCAGCCTTGCTGGGACATTGGGTCAATGGGAGCTGTGGGCATCCTGATAGGGCTCCTCAGCCCATCACCCAGGCTGGCCACATCCCAATGTGTGAGGGACACCGCTAGGGGGCTTGGCCATCTTGCAGACAGCTATTAGCTCCTCAATCAGGCTGGCCAGCTACTCCAATAGAGACTCAAAACCTTAAGGGACTGTGGGCAGCCTTAAAACACCTCTCAGCTCCTCATCCAGGCTGGCCACACCCCAATGGGGTGAGGAAAGCCTCTCAGGGGCTTGGCCAGTCTGCAAACAGCCATCATCCCCTCACCCAGGCTGCCCAGGTACCCTAGTAGGGACCCAAAACCTGAAGGGGCTGTGGGCAGCCTGTAAATGGCCCTCAGCCCTTCCCCAAGTCTGGCCACACACCCATGGGGTCAGGGTCCCCACTGGGGGTCTTGGCCAGCCTTCAAACAGCCATCATCCCCTCACCCATGCTGGCCAGGCATGCCCGCATGTTGACATTTCCAGAGGGGTCCCAGACTGTGAGAGGGCAAAAGCCGGGCCGAGGGACCTCCTGAGTGCACACATTTTTGTGCACCTGGCCTCTAGCATGTAAATAACAATGGCCATAGGCAAGAAAAGCAGGGCTGAGGCTGGAATCCCTGGGGAAGCCAATACTTCCTCCAGCAGCAGTGTGGTCCAACCAGGGTGAAGAGGTCTTCTCTCCCTTATTTCCCTAATACACTCAGTCCCTGAGAACTGGAAGACACCTCCTCTCCCAGGGGTACAGGCTAGGCTGAGTGACCCCCACCCCCCAAGTGCACGAATTTTTGTGCACTGGGCCCCTAGTATAATATAATACAAGAGTAATATGTAAATTGACTGTCACCTGAGACATCTAAGCCATGCCCACCAGCCAAGCCACGCCTCCCACCCAATCAGAGTGGCTGTATGCAAATTAACCCAGCCAAGATGGAGGCCGGCAGCCATGGTGCTAGAGCAAATGAGAGGCTTCTGTTCCAACTGCCTGCATAGGGTGGCTGAGCCTCTGCTCAGGGCCAGGCCCACCAGCGAATCAGAGCGGCTGTATGCAAATTAATCCTGCCAAGATGGAAGCTGGCGGGGCGAAACTGCACTGGGAGCCTCGGTGGGCAACATAGCTGTGCCAGGGTGTCAGCTCATTGGGGGGGGTCCAGTCTGGAGCCTCCTCAGGGCATCCAGGAGAGCCTTTCCCAAGTCCACTGCCTGGCTCTGTCCCCCGGGGGCCTCCACCAGGCATGCGGGAAAGCAGGTCCTCCACTGGGCTTGCAGGAGCAGCCACCCTGGATCTGCTACCTGGCTCCGCCCCCTGGGGGGCCTCTGCGGGGTGTCCAGGAATACCTATACTGGCTCTTCTGCCTGGCTTGGCCCTGGCGGCCTCCTAGGGAGCGTGCGAAAGCAGCAGTCCAGGGTCCGTTACTGTCATCCACCCCCCAGGGGCCTCCACAGGGCGTGTGGGAGCGTCTGCTGCACAGTGCAAAGAATCCGAAGCCAGTTCACTGCCCAGCTCCATCCCAGGTGTGTTTGCTCAGCAGCAGGGCCCACGGAAGGATTCTGCACCAGCGTCCACCCCTGGCTTGCCACCCAACTCTGCGCCAGGTGTGTTCCCTCAGTGGTGTGGGCCCACCAGGTGTGTGCCATTGTGGGCCCTCCGGTGGGAAACGTCCAGGCCTGCACTCTACAGCCTTCCCACCCCCCCAGTGCATGAACTCTGAAGGGGTTGTGGGCAGCTTGAAAATGGCTCTCAGCTCCTCACCCAGGCTGGCCAGGCATGCCAGCAGGTGGAAACCCCCTCCCCACCGAGGTGTCCCAGACTGCAAGAGGGCACAGGCTGGGCTGAGGGACCCCCACCCCCTGAGTGCACAAAGTTTTGTGCACCGGGCCCCTAGTATTTACATAAATGTAAATAAGAAATAGAACCTGTATAAGTACTAGAAGAAAAGAGAAACAAAATGTTTATAATCTGGTGGTAGGAAATAGCTTTTTGAGCCTGATATCAGGGGCAGAAACTTTGATAGATTTAACCACCATGTCTGTGACATCATTAGCAAATTCAGCACTGGTTGATGCCAAGCACAGGATGAAATTTTTTCCCATATACATATTGAGTGATTTAATCCCCTCAATCCTGTGAGAAAGATAGTATCATCTTTTTCCATAGATGAAGGAGATCAACTTAAGTTCCCAGTGGCAAAGTCAAAAGCAGGATCCTGTTTTACGTGACTGTGAAGTCTGTGCTTCTTAGTCCACCTTTTTATCTCACTGGGGCCATGGCTGCTATTGCTTGGTAGTGAGATCATCAGCCTGAGCAACAAAGGGTCACAGGTTTGATTCCAGGTCAAGGGCAGGTGCCTTAGTTGCAGGGCACCTGCCATGCAGGAAGCAACCAGCTGATGTGCCTCTCTCACATTCCTATTTCTATTGCTTTTTCTTCCCTTCTTCTCCCTCCCTTCCACTCTCTGAAAAACAATGGAAAAAATATCCTTAGGTGAGGATTATCAACAACAAAAACCTCTGGGTAATACTGGAAACATTGAAATTTAATGAAAACCACTAAGGATTAATTATTTAATGCATAAAGAGTTCCAGAAATCAACAGGAATAAGACAATCCAGAGTGGAAGAGGGCAAGGGCTGTGAAGTATAGGCTGTGTGTAGACTGCCTGTCACTGTATTTGTTCTTCTCATGGCTTATGGGGTGTGGATTTTGTTAGTGAGGTCTTTGTCACCTCACAGTATGAAAGTAGTCTGATATTTTATTCTAGTCCTATTTATAGAATTTGGGTTTTTTTCTCAAGTTAAAAAAAAAACACAAAAGAAAACAAATTTCCATTGGTTTTATTTGCTTTCCTTGTGGTTGACTGTTTTTCCCCTAGATGATGATCCAATTGTCTTAAAATGTTGTATTGAATATCTCATTCTTTCTTCACTGATTTGAAATCTATCTTTGTGTGATCTCTACTCTATTGACCCAGCTATCTTTTTGTTGTATCTGTAGCCATATATATATATATATATATATATATATATATATATATATATATATATAATTGATTTCAGAGACGAGGGGAGTGGGAGAGAAAGAAACATCTGCTAGTGATCGAGTCTGCAACCCGTGTATGTGTCCTTGACCAGAATAGGACCCAGGAACCTTCAGTCTGCAGTCCAATGCTCTATCCACTGAGCCAAACTAGCTAGGGCCTGTGACAGTATATAATTCCAGTTCTGTTCTAAACTCCTCTTGGGAAGTTAAACTCCTCCTTTCTGATCTCTTTCACACATTTCATTGCATATTTTCTCTAGCAAATGTAAGTTGGTCAGTTTAGGTTTAAAAATTATTTTGGAATTTGAACAGGATTATATTCCATTTGTAGATTAATTTAAGGAGAAATGGCATCTTTACTACCTTCTAGGAACATGGTACCTCACTTTGTGTATTCTTTCTAAAGTCCTTCAGAAGAGTTTTAATGGGTCTTACGCATTTTTGTTAAGTTTATTCTTTTATATGTTTTATTGATATTGTAAATGGACTCCTCCATGTTTTAATTAGTTATTTGTGGTATGCAGGAAAGCTATTGAGATTTGCATGTCTTGATTTAGCCATTTTACGGAATTGTCATAGTATTGTCAATAAAATGTTAATCTATTCTCTTGGGCTTTTTAGGTTGTGTATCATCTCATATGCAAATATGTTTTGTCTCTTTCTTTCCAGTACTTCATTTTTCCTATTACATTCATTAGCACTGCGTCAATAATGATGAATAGTATCAGTAATAACAGGCATCCTACTCTTATTCTTGACATAAAACAAAGCTGCTATGTAGGTTTCTGGTAGATACTTTGATTTTTTTTTCTACTTCTAAGCATTTTTATTGGAAATTATCTGCTGAATGTTAACTGAAACAGTCAATAAAATGCATTGCCAGCTGCATGCAAGGTCCTGAGTTAGGACTATGGAAGAGTCACAGGACTAGGCAGAGTTTCTGTCCTCAAAAACTTACCATCTCACTTTAAAGATGAGTGAAGCTTTAGAGAGAGTGGTCATTGTGATCAATAATCATGATGTTGTTTTCTTCCAAAATAAATTTGTTGGAGGAAGGTACATAAAAAAGGACGCTCAAGGTAAATATGAATCTGGTGATTTTTAAAGTAGAATTTTATAAGGAGAGGGACTTCCTCTTTCTGTAAGCGGCCAGACGTGACCTGTGAAAATGGTTCATTATTCACTTGAGTCAGAAAACCCCACAAAATCATGAAAGTCAAGAGATTTAAACCTTTGTGTTCACTTAAGGATCCTTGTGCAGGTACACAGGTCATGAAGGGTATGCATATCCAAAAACTACCAAATATCAGAAGGATGTTACTTTATGGGAGCAATGTGTGCCATTCTGTCATTACAATGGTGGAGTTGGTAGGCGTGCTCAGGTCAATGAGAGGGACTGGGTGCAGGATTGGGTGCGGGTTGGTAACCACGTAGAATGCTGAATTTTTGCTGTTCTTAACGTAAAAAACAAAAACAAAACAAAACAAAAAAACATTGTAAAGAAGTTTTGTGTTTATTTCAGCAAGTTGTCAATAAATCCTTGGAAGCAGAACCTCTACAAATTGAGGTAGTGCTCCAAAGAATGGCAGGTGACATCTGTATTTATACATTGCAATCAAAGGAAAGGGACAGTAGGTGAATTACATGAAATCCATTGGTAATAGCTTTAAAAGTTGGGATAAAGCAAAGCAGGGAAACATACTGCTTTTACATAGCTGCGTACAGGATAGTTTAACATAGTTAACAGCTGAAGATTAACTTGATAACATAACAATGAGGGAATGTCCTGGTGCTATGTGTTGCACCATGAAGGGTTCAGAAAAAAGAGAAATTTACAAGTTACCTAGAAATTTCACAGATGTTATCTTACAGGCAAAAAGACAAATGGGCTCAGTAAAGATCTAAGTTGATCTTTGTCAGGGAAAATACTAGCCTAGGACATGACTACCCAGACTACACTCTATAACCTGTTTGTAGTTAAATACCTAATTTTTAGACCCTCTTTTGTGGTTACTTTAGGTCTCTAAATCTGCAAGACTGCCATACAGGCCTCCCCTGAGCTTGTCAGGTTAGCATTTGGCCCATTTGTCCACACTGCACATGTGTAAAAATGCAGTAAGCAACATTGAAAATCCTGCCTATACCTCATGCCAAGCTACATGCATAGGTCTCCCAGAGACATTGCACAGGCATTTTAAACTGTCAACACAGACAATTGGAAGCCCAGCATGAAAGAAATCATTTTCAAGGTCCCAGGTCTGTAGTGATTTTGCTCAGGAATATGGTACCAAATTAGTCCAAATAAGGCCAGAACTATATGTGCAAGACACATGGAGAATGGCATGAATCACTAATTATTGGTATGTAGTTTCCTACAAGCGGCTTTTTCTCAAATTTCTAGAGTAATAAATCCTCATCAGACCATGATATGGAGGTACATTTGAAGAGGACAAAGTACGGTGAAAGCAATGGAAAGGTAGAGTTCATGTTTCCCAATCTGATTTGAAGGACCCTGGTTACTAGAGAAGGCGGCCCCATTGGCTAAAAGATGTGTATACATCTGCAAGCAAGAAATGCAACACAGGGGAATGGAAGTCACAGGAGCAGGAGATTTTCCTCAAAATGTAAATGATTGGGAACACTTTAGAATACTTGTCTAAAATGAGGCAGTAATGAATAGTTTAATTGTTCCTTTCAAGGGTAAAAGCCTTGACCTTCTTCTTTTTCTCCTTACCCTAGAGAACAGAGTAAATCCTTTCATCAAGACACATTAATGAGTAAGAGTCTACTGTCTAGACAGGAGGGGAAATTACTTCCGGAAATCTCCGGAGTGAACCTCATCCTCAGCTTATTAATAAAGCACTAGTGGCCAGGTGCATGAAATTTGTGCATGGGAGGTGTCCCTCAGACAGGCCTGCACCATTTCCCATATGGTACACCTTGGGGAATGTTGGACATCCTTCTTTCAATCCGGAACCACTGGCTCCTAACCACTCACCTGCCTGTCTACCGGAATGCCTCTAAGCGCTTCTGCCTGCCAGCCTGATCGCCCCCTAACCATTCATCTGCCAGCCTAATTAATGCCTAACTGCTGCCCTGCCCGCTGATTACCCCCAACTGCCCATCGCTGCCTGTCTGATCATCCCCAGCTTCCTTCCCCTGCTGCCCTCATTGCCCCCAGCTGCCCTCCCCTGCTGGCCCAATCACCCCCAGGGGCCCTCCCCTGCCAGCCTGATAGCCTTGAGCTTCCCTTCTCTTCTATGAACCGCCACCTCCACTGGGACCTGCTTCATCCACATGAGGTGGTGGAGATGCCAATACTGGCCTCCTCCACACCATGTAGGCCATGGGACCCCTAGGCCTCACCACGTGGGGCAGCCAGTGGGTAACACCTCCACTGTGCATGATGAGATCTTGTGGCCATCATGTGATGGCCCTCTTGTGACCACATTGTGTGCAAGGACATGAGAACCACCTATGCTTTTATTAGTATAGTTAATAAAACATGTATTTGAAATTTATCAATTCATAGCTAACACTAGAGATAAGGAATTATACTGTAAATATTCAAGTATTTATATGTCAATAACAAGCATTTCTATGTAAATAACATAGGCAAGAAAAGCAGGGCTGAAGCTAGAATCCCTGGGGAAGCCAATACTTCCTCAAGCAACAGTGGGTCCAACCAGGTGAAGAGGGTCTTCTATCCCTTGTTTCCTTAATAAACTCAGTTCCTGAGAACTGGAAGACACCACCTTTCCCAGGGGTATAGGATATTGTGGTGCTTTGTCCCCCTGACTCAGCAGTTATTTATAACTTCTTTGACCTATCAATAGAAGATCATTCACTTTTGCCCACCTCAACAGGTCTTTGGGGTTGTCAGAATTTTGGGTCCCTGAGCCTACTTGCCCCCTGAACTTTTAAGATAATGCACAAATGTGTGCCCTGTAATGATGTAACAGGTTCTTCAACCTTAAAAGTTAGTGTAAAATTTGGAGTAATTTTTTTTATAATTAAAACAAAACAAAACAAAAATAACAGCTCCCAGCACGGCCAATTTGGCTCAGTTTGGCTCAATGTCATCACATTTACCAGGAGGTCCATGGTGGGATTATCTGTCAGGGCACATGTCCAGGTAGTAGGGGAACATCTCTCTTTCCCCTCTTATCCCTGAAATCAGTAAAAATAATAATCAAAAGTCTTTTGAAAAACGAACAACAGAAACCCCTTTAAACTGTCGGATAGCTACCAGGGAGTTGCTGGAGGTATAGGATAAAGAAGAATGTGTGAGAACAGTACTTGACCAACTTCCTCCTGTGTCCAACACAGACCTTGGCTGCATGACGCCAAGTGATAATAGTTCCTCTATTCTGCCACAGAGAGGAGAGTCATTACTGAATCACATTATGCCAGTGAGCATTAAATGCCTGCTTGAGTAAAAGAAATCCTCAGTGAACAAGATTTAATAATGGACCTTAATGAACACAGATAAATGCTGGTGGCTTAGCAATATGAGATGAAGAATAGTGCCAACCACTCCGAGGACAATAGCAAAGCATCCTACAGTGGATCAGTGGGACTGGGAAACAACCCAGCATGTTTTGTGGCAGGAGAAAGCAGGGGAAATGCAGAATTCATATTTATGTGTCTGTTTCTAGGAAGGCTTTTACTGGAAAAAGTAGCCACTTTGGCTAAGGGATATGTTTAGACCTCTCAATGCCACCTACAAGCAAAACATGGCACAGAAGCTACATGTCAAGGATTGTCTGATGAGGATGAGATTTTCAATAAGTATAAAGGGTAAATGGGGCCAATTTGGAATTCTTATCTGAAATGGTTAGGTAGGGTTCAGGGTAGAGTGAAAGGGCCTCCAGTTCCCATGTGGTTAATTTGTTGGCTGATGCTGTTCTCTTGGTGCCTGCCCAAGTTACCTCCCACAGTTCCTTACTGAGAATGAAAACAAGTGTTTTTCTCTGTGTTGACCAGTAATCCAGGAAATACATAGTGGTTTTAAGGAAGAGCCTGGGAATGGGGATCTGTGAGGTGTGGTGAATCCAGAAGGTGAGTGGAAAAAAATGGGATAGCCCTGGAGACTCATTTCCTGTCCCCTTCCAGTAGCTCACCAGATAGCTAGTTCAGCAGGTACCAGCAAGTAATGGGAAAATCTCCTTTTCTTTCATCCAACAGGATTTCATGTTGGTGGTACAGATGTCCCTGCCTCACCTTTCCTATAAGGGTGATGCATTCCATGAAGGCTTCCTCTCCATAGGACCTCTAGCCATGGGACACATGGTCCAAATAAGTCTGGTCTAATCCCCTTCAATGGAAACTTGGAGTTTGAGTAAATTCTGTTCTGTTATTTTAAATTCTTTAAAAGATATTTTAAAAATGTGAGAGACAAGGGAAAGAAGAGGGAGAGAGAAACATCAATATGAGAGCAAAACACTGATTGCACGTCCCCTGCCAGGGATTGAGCCTGCAACCCAGGCTTGTGCCCTAATCAGGAACCCAACTTACAACCTTGTAGTGAGTGGAAGAACATACAAGCTACAGAGTCACTCTTGGCCAGTGCTCTGTTACTCTAATTAGAATTTTCCCCACATAATGACCAAACACTATATTGACACATTTGATCTCTTTACATACTGGGTTCAAGGAATTTTGTGCCCACAAAAATCTAAAGGTTGTTAGCATGGATGATATTATACAGAGGAAGACTTAGAGCCTGGAGTCAAATCCGCAACCATTACAAGGGCATCATTTGTTGATATAGGAGCTCAAAGGGTCTCAAGTCTCTCTCACTAAAACCCTGTATCTCACAGTGTATTAGGCATTATTTACTCCTCATATGAACATGTCTACATCTTAATATGGATTTGCTTGTATATACATAGACTCTGGAAAGATACACAAAGACCGGTGATTTTAGGTATTTTGGGTGGAGAAATTGGATGGCTGTTGGACAGAATTGGAAGAGTGAATTCTGCACATTTTGCATTTTTCTTATTTAAAAAATTGTGGTAAAATGCACATACCTCAAAATTGACCATCTTAAGTTTTGAAAACTGCATTTTTATTGATTTCAGAGAACAATGGAGAGGGATAGAAAGATCAATGAAGAGAGAATCAGTGATCAGCTGCCTCCTACACACCCTAGTGCAGTGGTTTTCAACCTATTCACCCTTTACATATAGTTCCTCATGTTGTGACCCAACCATAAAATTATTTCCCTTGCTATTTCATAACTGTAATGCTGCTACTCTTATGAATCATAATGTAAATATCTGATATACAAGATGGTCTTAGGTGACCCCTGTGAAGGGGTCCTTCGACTGCCAATGGGATTGGGACCCACAGGTTGAGAACTGCTGCCCTAGTGGGTATTGAGCCCACAACCCAGGCATGTGACCTGGCTGGGCATTGGACTGTGACCTTATTCATAGAATGATGTTCAACCACTGAGCCACACCGACTCGGCCCCTCTTAACAATTTTTTAGTGTACAGGTCTGTGACATTGAATACATTTTCAGTGTTGTGCAATGATCACTATCATCCATCTCCAGGATATGTTCATCTTGCAAAACTGAAACTCTACCCATTCCTGCTCTGGAACCCCTGGCAGCCACCACTCCACTTTCTAGTCAGTCCTGTGAATTTGACCACTCTGACACCTTATATAAATGGGATCATATGGTATTTGCCTTTTTGTCTTTGACTCTCTTCATGTAGCATAGTCTCCTCAGTGTTCATATAGTAGCAAGTGGGGGCACTGACTAATATTCCAGTGTATATACCATATTTTGTTTATTCTGCCCTCCCTTGTTACCTTTGCTTCTACCTTTTGCTATTGTGAAGAATGTTGCTATGAATATGGGGATACAAATATCTCTTTGAGATCCTTATATCTCTTTGAGATCATTGTATCTTTTGAAAGCATATGTATGTACTGCTTATTTGAAAAAACAATAAATGAAGAATCCAAAGAATAAAATATAGATCAACAGGAATGAAAGCTGTGTTTTTTTCCTCCCACATACTCTTCAGAAGCCCCTAGGCAGTCCTTGAGCCTCCAAAGGACCATTTTACTTAGGGATGAGGGTGGATTCTGGAAGGACATAAAGGGTGTGTCTCCCTCACACCACACCCCTGTAGGATGGGGACCCTCAGGGGCCTGCAGGGAGGGTCCAGTGCAGCATTGTCCTTGCCTGCCTGCTGCTCACCCTCTGCCAGACCATTGGCCTGGACACATTTCTGTGTGCTGCCTGCCGCACTGCTAGTGACTTAAGGTCCAGGCCACCCCGAATGCCTGGTCTTTCCCTGGAGCCTCCATCTGCTGCATTTCTGATTTAGAAACTCTTTTGCTTCCTCTGCTCCAAACAGTCAAGTGTTTGAGGAAAAGAGGTTTGGAACCAAGGCTTCCCACAGTTGTTTG
>PVJC01035074.1:0-18135 GCA_004026665.1 Murina feae
CTTCCCTACCCAGGGGTTTCTTTATAAACTCCATCATGCCTGCAGCAACCTGTGTTTTAACTATCCAGTATGGTTAGTATGCAATTTTTAGCCAACGCAAATGTGTCAAAGTAAGATCACCGAAAACATCTACTAGTTCAGGAGTGGTCCCCAAATTCCTAGAAAATAGAATGGAGACCCTGACATGAAGAAAACAAAGTAACAGAAAGACATTAACTACCTCCAGAGAAGAAGGGCTAGAGAGAGCTGGGGATGTGGAAACCATCGCGACTTGAAGGAAGTTGCACAGAAATCCAAGACTGGTATTGACCTTTACTAATACTATCCAGTAATAAAATGAAGGCATGTCTAAATATAAGGGAATATAAATTATTGTAGAAGGAATAAATTATACATTTATAAATCAGAAAGTTTTGCTTATCATCTTAAATTTTTAAGTAAATACAAACACTTTGAATTTTAGAGTTAATAAAATATGATTTTTATTTTTAATGTTAAAAGATGCTTATATACCAATCTATTTAAGCCGAGTAAAATCGAATATCATACCAGTACAATCTATATTTTCTTTTTTCTTAACATTTTAATTGGTTTCAGAGAGGAAAGGAGAGGGAGAGAGACAGAAACATCAATGATGAGAGAAAATCATTGATTGGCTGCCTCCTGCATGCCTCATACTAGGGATCAAGTCCACCCGCAACCAGGGCATGTGCCCTGATTGGGAATCGAACCCTGATCTCCTGGTTCATAGATCAATACTCAACCACTAAGCTATATCAGCTGGGTGATACAGTTTATATTTTCAGTGACAATTCATTAGCATAATTAATTTTCCTGAAATTATGGAAGAAGCCCTCTGCATAATATTCACTGTATGTTCCACAGTTGGCCTGCCTTTTCCCCACATGAATCCTGTGTACCTAATATCATAATCAAAATGGTATGCTCTGGCATTGTTATGGACAGTATATGCTTGTGCCCCCTTATCTAACTCATATGTTGATGCACCAGCCCCCTGTGACTGTATTTGGGATCTCTATGCACATAAGGTTTAATGAGCAGGGTCCTGATCCAATATGATTAGTGTCTCGATAGAAAGCTCATTCTCTCTCTACAAGGAAAAACCAGGAGAGGATGCAGAAAGCAGGCAACCACCTGTAAGCCAGAAAGAGATTTCTCACCAAAAACTGACAGTGCAGGCACCTTATTCTCAAAGATCAAGAATTGTGAGAAAGTAAATTTCTATTGTTCAAGGCACCCAGTGTGTGGTGTTTTGTTACGACAGTTTGCCATGATTAAGACATGCATCTGTGTTTTTCTCTGTCTTAAGTATGACATCTAAGCTAGTTGGTGATAACAGCATGGATCTCTTTAACATTCAGATACATCAAGAAATAGTACAAAATTATGCAAACATTATTGAATTTTTAAAAATTTAAACATGCAGAAAATAAAATGCAAACATTTTTCATATGCTGCCTTCAGGCTCCCACTGCAAATCACAATAAATCCAAAGGAGTTGCTAATATACATTCTTTAAATACTCAACTGATTGCTATTCTAGCAAATAATTCACATATTAAAATAGTTTTCTCCACTATTTATACATAAAACACTTATGAGAAAGATTTGAAGATGGATCTTGATTGTGCTTAAGATAATATAATTGTTGATATGCATATTTTATTTAATTTCTCTGTCAGTACAACTACAATATGATGAAAAAATTCTAGGTAATTTACATTCTCATATAGCTAGATTATCTAATACTAGAGGCCCGGTGCATGAAATTCGTGTACTCTGGGGGTTCCTCAGCCCAGCTTTCACCCTCTCACAGTCTGAGAGCCCTCAGGAGATGTCCTACTATGGCTTAGGCCCACTCCCTGCAGTCAATCAGACATCCTTAGCACTGCCATGGAGACAGGAGAGGGTTCTGCCACCACCACTGCGCTCCCCAGCCATGAGCCCAGCTCCCAGCTGAGCAGTGCTCCCTCTGTGGGTGTGCACTGACCACCAGGGGGAAGTTCCTGCATTGAGCATCTGCTCCCTGGTGGTCAGTGCACAACATAGCAACCAGTCATTCTGCCATTCGGTCAATTTGCATATTAGTCTTTTATTATAGATGATATAATTATTTATGTTCTGAGACCAAATTTTCAATGTGCATGTGGAAGAGTTGGGGTTCCATTCACACACCCGCATATTGCTCTGGACACCAACAGATGTCTTACAATTCAACTCAATTCTGACAATCTACCCAGAGACAACATAAGATTCAACAGGTTGAGGGCTTAGTCATAAAATATTGCCTCCTCCCCCACTTCAGTAATCAATAAAAGTCCAGGTTAACTTATTGTTACAGAGTTTAGCAGGTGACCGAAAAATATACATACACAGGAGTACTCAGAGCTACAGGAAAAATCCATTTATTTTCAGATGTTTCACATGTACTAGTACAGTGGCTCAGGGGGTCAGTTCTCCAAATCCTGAGTAAGCCAATACCCTTCTCTTTATACCCTTTGGTTTCTTTGTTTTCTGTTTCCTAACTACCAGGCTTTGTGGCGGGCTTCTACAGGCCCTCCTGAGTCCCTTAGAATGGGGAAATTAGATTGTATCTAAATGACCTCCCTTGTAGCTAAGCTTAGGTTTACGCCCCTTTGTAAATTGGGAGTATTTAGGAAAACAACTTGCTAGACCAGATTGTGGAGAAAGGGGCAGTGACTTACTGGTGTAGGCTGTCAAGAATGTACTTGAGTTTACTGGCACAGATTCAGATTGCTAGCTGCCCAAAAATGTCTTATTTTCTCCATCAACATGGCCTTCTGAATAACGGCTATATACTGGAAGTTTCAAGAACCAACTCCTCAGATGTCAAAAGCCAGGTTTTTGTTTTTATTTCTGACCAAATGGCTATACATCAGATGTTCTCATGACCCACTTCTTGGGTTTGATTACTTTGCTAGAGCAGCTCATAGAAGTCAAGGAAACATTTCACCTACTAAATCACCAGCTTATTATAAAGAGATGTAACTCAGATACAGCCAAGACTGAAGAGATGCATAGGGCAAGGGATGGGTAAAGGTGACAGAACTTTCACCTTCTCCAGGTACATCATTCTCTCTAAATCACCACCTGTTCACCAACACCGAAGCTCTCCAAACCCCATAATTAAGGGTGTTTATGAAGCTTTCCTTACATAAGCATGTTGATAAAATCACTGGCCAGGGGCAATTGATTCAACTTCCAACCCTCTCCACCCCACAATGGTAGGCAATAGAACTGAAAATTACAATCCTCTAATCACATTGTCAGTTCTTCAGACAACCCCTCCACTCTTAGGTGGGGGTCAAATGCCGCCTAGTTAACATAATAAAAGACCTTTAAATCATTCTTAACACTAGGAAAATTCAAAGGTTTTTAGGAACTCTCTACCAGAAACTGAAGAAACCCACAATTGTGAATTTCTTATTATAAATCACAATATCCTAACAGTCATGTTGAAAATCCCGAAATATGAAAGAGTGTTTCAGGAACTCCGTGTATTCAATAAAGTTTATTTCAGATTTGCTGTGAAACAATCACATAATATTCAGGTATCTGTGATTCAACTTCTAATATCTACAAATGCAAAATGTTAGTGTTAAGAATGATATTCTCCATATCAATTTAAGACAATGGAGCTCTGAATGCCAAGAGATTCCTATATTTTGATCATGTTAAGTAAGCCTGATTATTGAACATCAAAAACTAATCACAATAATCTAAGTTTGACCTTTCTATTTATACATTACAATGTAATGAAGTCAAGGTGATAAGGAATTTTTATATTGTTTAATATTTCTTTCTGCACTCTACTCCCTAGTTTATACTCATATTAGTTTTTGACTTAACAAATACTGAAATTCAAAGTCTGATAACATAGAATATCGATCTGCAAACTCTATAAAATAAGAACATAGTATCTTCTTCCTGTTTTATATGGCAATAATTTGATTGCAACTAAATGAAAAAAAAAGGCAAAATAATAAAACTGAGAATAAATGCTCAGAAAAATAATTACATCCATTATTTTACTGTCCTTACAAGGGGATATTCTCTTCTATAAGGAGCTGCTGAAGAAACACAATTTGATGAAAACAAAGTGTGCACACACATTATTCGTAAACATAATTAGGAACTATCTCCACTGACAAAAAATGGTCATATCCTGACTTCCAAAGAAATTTCACAATCTCCAAGGTCCTCAAGGCTAATCTCAATTGCCTTTTTGTTCTTTTAGCCTCAACCCTTGCCATAACTCTAAAGAAATGCCTGATTAGCATAGATTAAGGAGGAGATTGAATTTATATTCAGTTCTCAGTTTAATAAACGCAACAATTCAAATCACAGCTTCTCTTCTTATATTAGAACAAAATGTAACCATTACTTCTATGAGCTAATATTATGAAAGGTAGCATCGTTATAACACCTTTGATATATAGCATATTGGAGCTCTTGAGCAAGAGCATTGTTGAGGGAAGGTGTTAAAAAAAAAACCCTACTTATACTTCTAAAGAGTGAGGGGATTGAGATCGAGTTTATAAAAAAATAAATATTACTTATGGTGGTAAATCAGTAATAATTGCTATTCAGAAAGAAAAATAAATTATAGGGTAGAATAAGGATTTCTGGGGATGAATTGAACACAGATTAATTCTGCTGAGTACACTTGTCCCACATGATCCATGGTTTCTCTTCCTTTGGTTTTCATTAACCATGGTCAACTGTGGTCCTAAAATATTAAATAGAACATTTTAGAAATAAACATTTCATACCTTTTAAATTGAGTGCAATTCTGAAAAGCGCCACAAAATCTCATGCGGTTCTGCTCCATCCCAGAGTCCCTACTCATACTCCCATCCCCTTAGTCATTTAGTTGCTGCCTCTGTTGTCAAATGTCAATGCAGATTGACATTTGCAGAGTTTCAGTGCTTGAATTCAAGTAACAGTTATTTTACTTTACAAAGAATGAGAGTAGTGATGCTTGCAATTGAGATATGGCAAAGGGAAATCATAAATTTCTTTCTTTAAGTGAAAAGGAATGTATGCATAAGAAAAAACATAGCATGTAGGATTCAGTACGATCCATCATTTCAGGCATTCATTGGGGTTCTTGGAACATATTCTGGGGGATGAACGAGAGACTACTGTACACTACATTTTTAATCCATTTATTTGAAGATATGTCATAGGTATCCAACTATATGCAAAACAAAATATTAATGATACACACAAAATAGGAAGTATTTTTAGTTTAGTGCTTTTATATTCCAATTATATTTCAAAATTTTAAGCTTCATTTAAAATGCACAACAGAATACTATTCAGAATTAAAAATGAAGGAAACCCTGCCATAAGTGACAACTTGGATGAATCTGGAGGACATTATGCTAAGTGCAATAAGCTAGTCACAGAAGGACAAACACTGCATGGGTTGATTTCTCTGAGGTGTCTAAAGAAGTCAGGGGCAGGGAGTGGGGTTTGGGGAGGGAGAGTTACTGTTCAATGGGAACAAAGTTTCAATTACGCAGTAGGTTCTAGGGATCTGTTATACAGCTTTAATGAAAAGTATGGCATTGTGTACTTGAAATTTTGTGAAAAACGCAGATCTCACGTGTTCTTACCACAATGAATAGACCTCCCTTAGCGTTCGCATAATGTATCTATCTGTTCCCTGAATGTTTTCTAGGTTATTGACTTCCCATTAGAATGATAAATTTGGTTTCTGTTCATAGCGATTGTTACTGAATGTTAATTAATGAAGATGAGAGTACCTAATTTTTCAATAATACTTTGATTTTTAAAATGTTTTATTATCTATTCAGAAATTGATATTCGAGCAATTTCATATTAGATAAGAAGATGAGATATCTGGCAATATCTCCTAATTATATTACCTTTCCACTATAGTTTTGAAATTTAAATTCAAAAATACATTTTCTTCCTGACATTGTCATTTAAGCATTTTGTTGGCAGATAGCCCCTTTTTTTTGCACTGAGATTAAAATTAAACACACAGCGCCATGTACAGATCTTGGAACATAGAAACCCCTACCTGAAACTTACATGATCATGTCAATCAGTGTCACCCCAATAAATTTCATGAAAAAAATAAAAATCTAAAAATAATAAAATTAAGGAATAATTACATCTATGCATGCCATCTATTTGTGTTTCCAAGTAAGTTTCTTATGTAATCAATATATTTCTATCTCTCCAATGTTATCTTGCAACTGAAATAAGCATCCAGAAGGCAGGGATGTTCCTCTCATTTGTAACAATGACATTATTCAATCGTAAGCATAAGAAGACTCTTTAATCTCCTTGTTAGGGACAAGACAGTAAATCAGAACAGAATGTTAAATAGGCAATTTTGATATATTAAGCAGGATTAATGCCTAGTCTAGGAAACACTGGGTGTTTGCACATTTAGCAGATCATTTGAGCTACAAGAAAGTTTGATTTAATATATCATTTGCTTAACTTGTCAACTCTAAAACTTTTGAGCTAAGTCATTAAGCTCCCAGTAATAATGAAGAATGAGGAAGAAATGCAAATGGATCAGATAGCAAATGATTAGCGTATGCCTACATATGATCAGCTTTAGGCCTACACCTCTTTGCTGTACAGGGCATGAGAGGTGAAGGGTCCCAGGGCAAAGGTTCACTCAATCTATTTAGCCCAGTATCACTGGCTGTGGAGGATACCTAGTTTAAGTACTCGAAAGGTTGATCAGAGCTTATGAATATGAGTATATTAAAAGTGCCTTAATTAGGCTACCAATTGACATTGAGAAAGGAGAAAGCTGGTTGGGCACTAGGATGACAAAGATTTGAGAAAGAACAAAGGAAAGCAACGATAGGGGAATGATGATAAATGTTTTTAAGCAAAATGAGGCAAATTGTGAATATTATTTTTTGCTATGCACACTGCTTGTAAAAGCAGGGCTAAGACTGGGCTATGATGAGAGGCAGAAATATCCAGTGTGTGTTTCCCCCTCTGGCTGTCCTTGTGGCGTATCCTGAATCAGCTCTCCTTCACCACTTTTCTCCCTCTGCTTTCAGTTGAAATAAAGAGGCGGGAGAAGTCAGACACCATGAGCACAAACCCTGACACCAGGGAGCCCGAGGTGGTTTCCTCCTCTCTTCTCCTGAGCAACTTTCTTAAATTTTCTGTGTCTTGGTTTCCCCTTTTGTGAGACAGAGCTAATAAAAATACCTAATTCATAGTGCTTAGAGAGGATAATAAGCTCTTATGGAGACATAACAATCATTGGATGCAAGAGGTATACATTTTATTTTTTAATTTTTTTAGAAATATATTTTTATTGATTTCAGAGAGAGAGAAAGAGAGAGCTAGAAACATCAAGTGATGAGAGAGAATCGTTGATCAGCTGCCTCGTGCATGCCCCACACTGAGCATAGAGCCTATAACCCAGGCATGTGCCCTGACCGGGATTTTAACAGTGACATCCTGGTTTGTAGATCGATGCTCAGCCACTGAGCCAGGCCGGCCAGGCAGATGTATACATTTTACAATAATATTTTTGCCTCTTCAAAAAGTCAACAATTGTCCAATAAGAAATTCGTCTTTACTTTTGCTGATGTGACAATATGTTACATAGACTACAGATCCAAGCCATCTGAAGAAAGCCCGGCAAGCTCTGGGGTAACAGGTATCCCCTAAGTAGGCTGCTCTCAAGTACAAGCCACCTGGTGGGAGGTCCTCAGCCAGTGGTTCTGGAAGAATATAATCTGACACTGCTGCATGAGCCCCGGGATCAGGAAGCCTGTGAGCTGGATTTGGCACTCAGGGCCCCTGGGTCATGTATTTCAAGGGTTTCTTAGACTAATGACTCCTGGAGTTAACAGAAAGGTTCAGGTTCCAGGAGCCAGGGAGAATTACACAGTCCAAGAAATGTGGGCACTGGTGGGAAGTCCTATCTGACTCAGTTTCAGGCAGAAGTCTTATGCTTCCGGAACTGATGTCCCTTTCAAACAAACTTCTAGGGATACTAACTCTGCCAAGACAAGTGTGCTGCAAGTTGTCTTCTATTATTTTGAAATTCTTGATACTAATGCATTCAAATAGATTTGATAAATGCACTAAGTGGATTCAAATTCATTTGAAATTCAAATTCCCTTGAAAGGAATTAAAAAATGATAGTTCATTGAACAAAAAAATGAAAGTATTAAGTACTTTAATTTTATCTGTTGAAAATTTTTGAAAATTATATAGGTTTTTTTTTTTTTTACTTACTCATGCAAAAAAATGAGATAGTGTGTCTATACCCCAAATTTGAAGATACCATTCATTAAAATTAATGGTCAAAAACTACATGTGGCCATTTACAGTATATAAGCTGATATGTAAAATGTGTGTTAATAAAAAAAAATGCTGTTTTATAACTAATAATTATTCAATATTTAGTACATCCCTCAGTGCTGTGTATTTTATTTTACCATAACATATAATGTAAAAATTTAATTTTACCAAACCCCAATATATTGTCCTGTTTCTTCAAATCTTTCTAATATATACCGATGTAAAGTATTTTAGTTTTCTATACATTTCAGATCATTGAAAAGTAGTCTTCCAGAATTCAGAAAACTCAGAACGCCTCTCTGACAGAAAAATTGAATTTGTAGAAAAAGTTTCCTTAGCCAATGCTGAGATAATGAACATAAACTTTTTCTTACCTAAAAATGAAATTATTCTTAGGAAGAAATTCAATTCTCTAATACAGAATTTTGTTTAAACTGGAACTTCTCTTGAATGTAGATATTAATTGTTGAGCATTAATGCAATCAAGTTGATGTCTTGCATACATTTATAACAATAGATAAAACCCACTTAAGTTTTTCTTATCCTTAGAAAGGGAGTAGAAAGAGGGGAAGATTTTAATACATACATTTAGATTTCTTTAAGCCTCTGCTTAAAATGTTCTAGTTTTATATCAAACTAGAGGCCCGGTGCATGAAATTCCTGTACTTGGGGGGGTCTCTCAGACCAGCCTGTACCTTTTCACAGTCCAGGAGCTCTTGGGGGATGCCCAACTGGTGGTGTAGGCCCCTACTCCCCATGGGGAACGGGCCTAAGCCAGCAGTCAGACATCCTTAGTGCTGCTGAGGAGGCAGGAGAGGCGCCTGCCACCACCACTGCACTTGTCAGCTGGAAGCCTGGCTTCTGGCTGAGCAGCGCTCCCTGGAGGAGTGCATTGACCACCAGGGGTCAGTGCATGCATTGAGCGCCTGCCCCCTGGTGGTAATTCACATTATAGCGATTGGTTGACCAGTCAACTGTCTGCCCCGTGGTGGTCAGTGCATGACATAGCGAGCAGTTGAGTGGACTTAGCATATCATTAGCATATTGCACTTTGATTGGTTGAATGGGTGCCTGGACGACCCGACCCTTAGCATCTTAGGCTTTTATTATATAGGACTAGAGGCCCAGTGCACAGCATTCGTGCAAGGGGCTTGGCCCCCTAGCCACTGCCTCCAGCCCTCTCAGCTCCCACTTCCTCCAAAAGGTTGTTCGGCCATCTGGTCTAATTAACATGTTACACTTTTATTATTGTAGATACATGCACTTGTTCAGGGCAATTGGATGGACTAGGAAGACCTTCCTGGAATTAAAATAGAGGAACTTGGAATAACTTGGAATAAAACAGAAACAGACTGAAGAAATAAAAGTTCCTTAAAAGAGGAGGTAATATATTTATTGATGATATTTTCAAGGGTAAATATTTCTTGATGTAAATTTAATAGTAGATACAAATTTAATATATACCAACTACTACTTTTTCTAATAAATGAAACATAAGCATGTACTATCTATATAATAAGAGCCAGTGTTGTAAGGACTGTTACCACTGAAGCAACCCAACACTAACTGCCTAGAGGACTGCAGATCAGTCCTGGAGAGAGGCCTGCAGAGAGGGAGGCAAGGTCTGATCCATAGCCGCTGTGGCAGCTGTTGATCAGAACTTGCCTCTCTTTCTCTCCCAGCCTGGCAAATAGCTACACCTCCATTTCTCTCCAGGCCTCAACTGGAGCTGCTGATAAGCCCTGTCTTTCTGATCAGGCCCCATTGATGGCCCCAGAGATGCTGACTGGCATAGAAACTGACCAATCAGAACCAAATCTGGGTCAACTGTGAGGAGCCAATGGCTGCCTAGGAGGCAGAGCTTTTGATGCTGACTGTCATAGAAACTGACCAATCAGAACCAAATTGGCCAGCAGAGTAGGGCAGTTAGGGGCAATCAGGCAGGCAGAGGCAGATAGGGGTGATCAGGACACAGGGGAGGGCTGTTGGGGGCGAGATTAGGCTGGCAGGAGAGGGAAACTGGGGGGAACTAGGCCAGCAGGGGAGGGCAGTTAGGGGCAATCAGGCAGGCAGGCAGAGGGGTTAGGGGCAATCAGGCAGGTAAGTAAGTGATTAGGAACCAGTGGTCCCAGTTGTGAGAGAGATGTCTGACCACCAGTTTACATCTGGTGGGATCTGGCCTAAACCAGAGGTTGGACACCCCCCGAGAGGTTCCTGATTGGAGTGGGTGCAGGCAGGGCTGAGGGAACCCCTCCTCCTCCATGCACAAATTTTGTGCACTGGGCCTGTAGTGTAGAAATATTTACCTATGAGCTATTTGATAATTAAAGTCAATGTCGAAAATAGTGTAAATAAATTAACTTTGTGATATTCAAATGAGATAATAATGACACGCGTATTAGTCACCCCACAGAATGAGACTAAATTTATCTGTCGTTATTGTACATCATGTTTCCTTCTTTGTATACTCTAATATTTTGGAAGTTCAAGACCTCTTTCCTTGTCACTTTACATTAGGCAGAGATTTTAATATGATTCCAAGACAAAAAGGAGACCAAAGGTGGGAGAATTTCAATGTACATAGGAAATACATGAAAAAAGAAAAGGTTTTGATGTTTTTCTATTTTTTTTACTTAATTTCAAGTCTATTTTCATTTCACAATGGATGTATTATTTTCTCAGAGCTCAGGGAAACTTCTGGGGAAACACACTCAGAACATTAAATTGATTCTCTCAATTTTGTGGGGGACAAGGACCTGAGAATCATACGTGGCTCTGCTCAGGAGAAGACCACGGGGCGGGATCTGAAGGTCTCAGGCCATCTCTGTGCTCTGGAAGCAGTGTGGTGGCTGCTGGTATCTAGCCATCCCTGTGGATGAGACACAACCATATAATACGATGTGATGGATCTAGGAAACTCGTCCAGTGTTGGTCACCTTAACATCAGAAGTCAACTATTTGACTTATGAAGCAAGTTTCTGTGAATTGTCTACTTTATTTTCTAACGGGTAGTGAAAAGAGTTAGTGTGTAATGGCTCGATCTCTATTTATTAGTAATCTTTAAACATTTTAAAATAAGAAATTATTTTTTTTTTGTAACTAGAACTCATAGGGAAAAGGAGGGTATTTCATTGTTTTACCCTCAATAAAGAATTCACTGAAATGTATAAAAACGAATGTCTGGTTTCCCATCACTGAAAACAAAACAAAACAAGAAAGGTATGTACTTAAAGGAAATAAGGTGATTTTTAAGAAGCAGCTCTTCTTGATTTTTTTTTCCAATCCTCACCAGAGGATATTGGCAGAGAGACTGGAAGAGAGAGGGAAAAACAGAAGTATCGACGTGAGAGAAGCACATCCATGTTGCCTCCTGCAGGAACCTCAGCTAGGGCCTGTGTCTAGACGGAGCCTGCAACTGAGGTCTGTGCCATTGACCGGAATCAAACCCAGGACCCTTCAGTCTGCAGGCTGGCACTCTATTCACTGAGCCAAACCGGCTAGGGTGATACTTTCCTAACTGTACTGCTGTCACGTAAATCTGTTCTATTTGTGGTTTTGTTTCCAAGAGTTACAATAAGGATATATGGGTATCCCCAAAAATATATACACACACTTTGAATAATTATAAAGGCAATGTTTATTAAAATACATAAAATTTTAAAATTGAGCTATTAGCTGTTAAAGTGTGTATACATTTTGGGGTGACACCCTGTATATGGGGGGTGGGTCCATGGAATCATTTGCTAGTGCCATCACCAATTATGTGAGGACTTAAGGGCCAAATTTTCATGGTCATTGCAAATTGATCTTACTATGTTGCTTGTGTCAGTATCACCTTCCCCAGATATAACCTTACTACAGATTTTCACCATGTTTTACTTTACCCAAGGTTATAAAAGCCTATCACTGGGAAAGCTTATTAAAATAGCAGTCATGCCAACTACAAAATCTGGGCTTATTCATCTGTCATAAAGCATATTTACAGACCAGGAATCCTTGCACAGTTATTTCTAAATCATTTCAAAAGTGGAACAAGGAAATAAGATTCCAAACCTAGCAGTTTGTTCATCTCCTTTTCTTTTCTTTGCACATCTCAAATATTTTAGAAATGGGAAATTTAATTCAATTAAATCAGTAAAATGTTACTGTGTTTATTACTTTGATTATAAGCTTGAAACTTAAGTAGTAATCAGGAAACTTCATATTTAATATACAAACTGAGGTTACAGGTAGGTTGGGTTATTTTTATATTATTTTTCTTGTAAGGATAGCATTAAAAAATCCTATGTTCTTAAATACCATGTTACACTGCAATTATTTTCTTTATATATAGCACAGAGGTTTAAGTAAAAATTTCAAGAATATTAACCAAATTATTTGCAGTAGGGAGAGGCGGTTCATTTATAAGGACTAAGCTATGGGGGAAAAGCAAACAAAACCAACAACTTGCTGTGTGTTGTCACTTTAATTAAAATATATAAAATATTGTGTCTCATGGGTATTGTGGAAGACTAATATGAAAAATCTATCTCAATTGAGAAATAACAAGCTCCACTGGGTGGGGGGCACAGCCTCAGGTTCCTCCGCCCAGTGCCAGGTGGGGGTCCAGCTTCAGGGCCTCTGTGGGTGTGGAGGGCGTGGCTTTAGGTTCCCTGGCCTGGCATTAGGTCCCTCAGCCCAAGTGAGAGGGCATGAGGGTGTGACAAACATTTGCATATTAGTTCTTTATCACATAGAATGCTAATATGAGAAGATACTGTATTTTATGTATAATTGTCATACTTCAGTGGTTGGCCTCGTGTCTCACACTTATCAACTTTTCAATAATTATGTTTCATTTACAAACTATAATCTCATCTGCTTTAAGAGCAACATTATTTCTTATTTTTACTGTAACCATGATGCTCTTTGAGGTCTTATTGCTAAAATGATTTAGAGAAGAATCTATAGCCTCTCTCATCATGAATTTCCAGATCTATATAATGTTCACATAATAATAGTGGCAAAAAAATGCAATTATTTTTAACAAGAAGAAAAAAATAAACAAACAGAACACTGAACTAAATTTGGGGGGAAAAACTTTGCAACTCAGATGATAACTACCATTTTTATTTCTCATCTTATTTTACAATATTGCGTTCAATAAATGTCTGTTTTTATACTAGTTCAAATTGCTAATACAATGTTCAGTTCTATAGCCAATACTACTAGAGCCCTCTGCTGTGTGTTAGAAGTATAACAGTAGAATGTGATTGCTTCTAATGTACTGGAAACAGTGCAATGAATAATGTATTTATAACAGCTCCCTACATGGTTCAGATCAACATGCAGACATAGATTATATATCACAGAATTGTACGCTTGAAACGTATTTAATATTATTAACAAATGTCGCCTTGATAAATTTGAGTTTAAAAAGACAAAAGCAAAACAAACAAAAAAGCTTATATCATTTGGATAACCTGGGCTCTATGACTAGAATGTGAATGATGGTTTTGAAAGTTAATATGCTGTGGTATATAATTAGATTTTCTCTCTGGAACTGCTAGTTATAAAACACATACATGGAGATAGAATCAAGATCTAATCCCCTCTTCTCAGATTATTTACTAGTTTATTTCTTTAGTAAATATTTATTTTTTCTCAAAACAACTACGGTCTTTCTCCATTTAATGTATTTAGCTAACTGACTAAATTACTTTGAGTAAAGTGATTGCAGAATCCATGAAATAATGAACCCCTTCATCCCCCCCCTTTTCTTCTTTTTTATCCTTCCTCTTTCACAGCACCAAAAATAAATATAGAAAGCGTATAAATTCAATGCCACTACCTGTCCTCAGTCCTGTAAAGAGGGGTCAGAGAGGCAAACCTGTAAAATTCTAATTTTCTTTGCATTCCAGGAGTGACAGGGCATTTTCTGGCAGCATAGACAGAGAGCATTTAACAATCTTGGACACAGTCTCTGTGTGACTCATGGGTCACAACTTTAGACAGAATGCATTCTCTCTGAGAGAGTTACAAATATTAATTAAGAAAAAAAATTTGTATTCTCATCTTGATTTGGGGAAAGTGAATGTGTAGGGCACAGCTACAGGGTTAAACCTCGGACTGACCTGTTGGCAAAACCACAAATAAGTCTCAGCATAGAGGATACAGTCCTCTTAGCATAATGAGGCTTGACCTTCTGATGCTCCCTAGATCCTGCAGCAAGTGCTGCCAAAACAAGTGAAACCCACAAGAACATTGTAACTATGGTGACCACTGCCTTGCTTACCTCTGGCTATAAAATAAAGGCTCAGCTTGCCTCTGGATCTCTCTCTGTGGTCTCAGCCAGGCACAGGAAGATCCACCTAGACCCCCACCTTATTCTCTTTGTCATTTCTTCATCCTTTCGCCACCCTCACTCAGGCTTTTGAACCCTTGGCTGAGCTGGCTTGGCACAGAATGGTGTTCATATTACATTAAAAAATCTAAAATGTAGTGTTCTATGAGTTCAGGGGTTAGCTTTGGGTTTCCTGTGTCTGTATACTCAGGCAATGCATAGTTCCTGACACGCAGTAATTAATCAATATCTCAGTTGTGTGAGCAATTGGCATTTGGGCTGAAATCACAACCACCCTATTAATTCTCTATCATGCTCGCAAAGTGCAGTAATGCTCACAGAAATCATTATAAACTGAAGTTGACTCAAGAAGTTTCATTTCTCCGTAAAATAAAATCCAAGGCATTTTTAAAAAGTTATTACGGCAAGCTCAGTGAGGATATAGTTCTACAAAGTGTAAACAGTCAGTAAATTCTTATAATAAAAAGAGACCATTGCTTAATCTTTCAGATAACAAGGAAACATTTTTGTGAATTAATTATACAGATTAAATTCATAATATTTTCAAATCCAAATAAGACTTTATTTCGAAAAATAGTCTTATAGCAGTACAATTATACGCAGGATAAGAGAAAGTTCTGATATTTTTTATTAACTTTAGCAAGGATTATTAAGGACACATTCATATTTAGTTAGCTATAACTTTATGAGAAATTGACCAGGTTAATCTTCAGTTCTTTTACGTATGGCAGACCACATTAATAGTAACATCTTTAAAAATAATGATACATTTTTAAAAGATCAAAACTAAGAAGTTCTTGATTCGTTGTAAGACAGCAAATTGCAATTAGATATTTACTCTTAAGTCATATCTCTAATAACATGTTAGGCTAGAAAAACATACTCTCTCTACTAAACAGGGATAAGAAATAAGTAGTTGTCTTTCTCTTCCTTTGGCTCTGGGTCTCAATATCATTTCAATTTACTGAAGTTCATGGTGTTTTCAGTTTGAATTTACATGGTCCACATTGGATGAGAACCTCTACTCTTCCCCCTAAAACTCTTTTTTTAATATAAAATTTATTACTGACAAATAATTCACCAAAGGCTCATTTTAGAAGAGGTTTTCACATAAAAGTAAGCCAACCAACATGAACAAAAATTCAATGTATCATTGAAACCTTATGAAAACACAACCAGCCATGACAGAATTTCACTGAATGCAGCTGAGTGGGGAAATGCCAGAAAATCTGGAAGATTGTGTAAAAGGTCGGGAGATTAGGATGCGAAATTCTAGCTGTATGTCTCACTGGAGGTGATGAAGAAAATAAAGACTTAATATTTTTTTTATTTAATTACATAAAGTATTACAAAGATTAGTACAAATATCTCTTTTTTCCCCTGCCCTTCCCCCAGCCTCCCCTACCCCCCAGTGGTCTGTATCCTTTGGTTATGCTTAAATGCATGCATAACAGTCCTTCGGTTGATCTATTACCCATCCCCTCTCCGTCCTTGTTGCTTTAATTTGACAGATTGTTTGGTGCTGTTCTGCTTCTGAATCTGTTTCTGTTCACCAGTTCATAATGGTTATTATTATCCATAGATGAGTGAGGACATGTGGTATTTTTCTTTCATTGACTGGCTTATTTCACTTAGCATTATGTTCTCCATTTCCATCCATGCTGCTGCAAATGATAAGAACTCCTTCCTTTTTACAGCAGCATAGTATTCCATTGTGTAGATGTACCACAGTTTTCTAATCCATTCATCTGCTGATGGACATTTAGGCTGATTCCAAATCTTAGCTATGGTAAATTGTGCTGCTATGAACATAGGGATGCATATATCCTTTCTGATTGGTGTTTCTGGTTTCTTGGGATATATTCCCAGAAGTGGGATTGCAGGTCAAATGGCACTTCCATTTTTAGTTTTTTGAGGAAACTCCATACTGTTCTCCACAGTGGCTGCACCGGTCTGCATTCCCACCAGCAGTGCACGAGGGTTCCTTTTTCTCTACATCCTCTCCAGCACTTGTCGTTTGTTGATTTGTTAATGATAGCCATTCTGACAGGTGTGAAATGGTATCTCATTGTTGTTTTGATTTGCATCTCTCGAATGATAAGTGACTTTGAGCAAGTTTTCATATGCCTCTCAGCCTTATTTATGTCCTCTTTTGAAAAGTGTCTATTTAGGTCCTTTGCCCATTTTTTGATTGGGTTGCTTATCTTCCTTTTGTTAAGTTGTATGAGTTCCCTGTAAATGTTGGAGATTAAACCTTTATCAGAGATATCATTGGCAAATATATTGTCCCATGCAGTGGGCTTTCTTGTTGTTTTATTGATGGTTTCTTTTGCTGTGCAGAAGCTTTTTATTTTGATATAGTCCCATTTGTTTACTTTCCCTTTAGCTTCCATTGCCCTAGGAGCTGTGTCGGTGAAGAATTTCTTTCGGTTTATGTCTGAGATTTTGCTACCTGTGGAATCCTTTTAAAACAGCAGCAGAGCCCAGCTGGTTGACTCAGTGGTTGAGTGTCAACCCAGAAATCAAGAGATCACGTGTTTGATTTCCAGTTAGGCCACATGCCCAAGTTGGCTCCATCCCCACTAGGGGGCGTGCAGGAGTCTATCAACGATGTTCCCCTCTCATCAATGTTTCTACCTCTCTTTTCCTTCTACCTTCCTCTCACTCTCTAAAGTCAATAAAAACATATTAACAAACCACAGCTATAATAACAAATATAATACACAGTAGACAACAGAGAACTTACTGTTCAAAATTTGTCTTAAAAAATACTTTTAAGATATTCTTAATGAAAATTAAACTAAAATGCACTTTAAAAGAGTAAAATAAAAGAAGCAAAGGTGAAAGAGTAAATTTGTGGGTAATTAAAAAATGAATATACTTGTATGAAGAATAAAATATATAAAACTATAATTCACATCAATATAACTTTAAGGTTGGAGAGATGTGGAAATAAGAGTGAAAATGTATTTTGGAGAAATATCTACTCTATAAAAGCGAAATATTAAAATTAACTGTTTCTCCGAGACAGGGTAAGCCACGCCCACCAGCCAATCAGAGCGGCTGTATGCAAATTAGCCCAGCCAACATGGCGGCCACCACTCACGGACCTGAGTAAACAGCCCTTTCCATTGCGGCAGGAGCGAAAGTGAAGCTGCGCCCCTCAGCTCAGCTCCGATTAAACTTCCTCTAGCAAAACACAGCTTTGAAACATTTGAAACAATGTAAAAATCATAGAATCCTCCGGAGCTGAAGGAAAGAGCAGCTCCGGCCTAACCAGTAAAAGTAACAATTGTTTCATTATAGACACTGCGAGGTGAAGCAGAGGAGGCTTCGTTAGTTAGAAGGCCGCCTTAAAGGAACAGTGTATCAATTATAGAAGATAACCCCAGGCCTTCAAGGAACAGTATCAATTATAGGAGAAAAAA
>PVJC01035075.1:0-18444 GCA_004026665.1 Murina feae
GTAATAATGCTGAAATGGTGAGCATTTTCTGTTTTCAGAGGTTTGACATCACAAGAAGAAAAGCACTCACACTTGATTTTTAAATAATCAGTATTATTAACCTAATTTTCAACTTTAGAAGTCCATCACCAAAATTTAATTAGAATCATGCCAGGTTAGACTCATAGTCAATCTATAACATAAAATGTCTGTTGAAAATAGAAAAGATCAGAGACCACTTATTTATGCCTGCCTCTTTTAAGTATTCAGAACATACTAGAATATCTACCCATCTTAGTTTGTCAGACTGGGCCAGGGTTTTTAATCCTACCACAGTGGAATTAGTAAATATTACAAGTTGTACATGTTTTGACTTGACTTAAATTTTTTTTTCCAATAGAAACTATGTTCCAACTTCCTGTCAACAATCTTGGCAGTTTAAGAAAAGCCCGGAAAACTGTGAAAAAAATACTTAGTGACATTGGGTTGGAATACTGTAAAGAACACATAGAAGTAAGTAGCATGCCATTTTTTAATTTTAACACGACTCAGCTTCGGATCCATTACTTTGTGTCAGCGGCCAGGATGGTGAACTCTTAGGTGTGATTCTGATTTTGAACCTCGCCGTTAGCTTCACCATAGCTTTCTCAATTAGCCTAACTTGTTCCCTTCTCCCTAAAACGGGCTTTTTCATCTTTGCATCCTGAAGCAAAAGCAATTGCCATTGAGGACATACTATCAGGCAGTATAGTAGGTGCTTAAAATCATATCTAAATTTCAAGTCCTTAAAACAACCCCTGGAGGGATATAGAAATTCTTGTCTCCAATTTACAGAGGAAGAAACTAAGGAAAAAGGTCCACCTCAAAGCTGTGCATATGGCAGGATCTGTCTTTGGAACTCCAGAGCCTGTTCCCACTCTAATACACCTGAATGTTCTGGTTGACCTTCTGATTGTTGAGTCATGGTGGTTTGGGTGCTTGTCTCTTCCATAGGATTTCAGCATTTGTTGGCCCTTTTGACCCATCATAGACGATTATCTTCCCCTTGTATAACAGTTTGGACTTTACAAACTGTTTTTCTAGCCTTTTATTCTGTGAGCTTTATTTATAACAGCCCCATAGGATAGCCATTGTATTGGTTTCTCCTTTTCCAGATCTCATTGCTCCAGGTCTTATGTTTAGTTGGTCAACAAAGCCTCTAATTGACAAGAAATGTTTAAAGCTGTGTTCCCCACTAGTCTTTAAGCTCCAACTGGTCAGGGACCAGAACTACCTTGTCCATCTGTATATCCCAGGCACTTAGTACAGTGCTGGGCACAAAATACGTACTCAGTAAATGTTTGAATGGAATTGAAAGTAAAAAAGCAATTTCCTTTATTCAACAGGTTTCCTTTTCCTGATTCCCACTAATAATAGTCTAGGGATTGATTATGTAGACTACAGCTTCTCTAGTTAAGTTATTCCCATCATGGATGATCGTTCCACTTCCTCTCCAACCCCTCAAGTTCAGGTAGATCTGCCTGATGAAATATCCATTCACATCACACTTAGTGAGATAATCTTCATAGAATAAATAATGCAGTAAGGCACCTTTTCTATCCTGCATGATTTTTTTCCCCCCATGATTACACCCATTACATATCCTGCAATTTACATGTATTTGGTTTTCCCACAGTGAACTGTGAACATTTTAGGAACAAGGGGAATTATACCCTAAGACTATCTTCCTAGCCTAGGAAGATGCAGGCCATTAAATTTTTATATGAGTATAAATTCAACATAATACTGTTTATTTTCTTTGAATAGCTTTCTTCCTTTTGGGGTTCAGAAATCTTGAGTTTTCTCCCAATCCAATCCCCCTGACCCCACTTAACATATCTGTTATACAGAACCAGAGTATCACATCTGCAGTGCTGTAAGTGAACATTACACCCATTCTAATACTACAGTTGATGAGTTGCAGTACTCTAATGAAGGGTGCTTTGGCATTTAATTTGTGGCTAAATTTTTAATTAAAACTTTCAGTGTTTTCCTTGGAAACCGGCTGATCATTAGGGGAACATTTGTTTGATATAAAATGTTCAATGCAACTTCCATGTGCCTTTTTCTGTTTCCTAAGAGTCTTTTGGCTCCTAGTTTAGTTCCTGGTGGGGTTGATGTTCTGATACATCACTCCAACCCTATTTAAGAGAAAGGATATATATAAGTAAGGTTGGGCTAGAGTTGATACAACTATGTTTTTGTAAACTTCTTTCACTGTTTTCTAGGATTTTAAACAGTTTGAACCTAATGACTTTTATTTGAAAAACACTACATGGGAGGATGTAGGACTTTGGGACCCTTCACTTACAAAAAACCAGGTAAGTGGGACAGGTATGCTCCCTTTTCAGCCGTAGGCCTTTCATAGTGGAAAATGTCAAAATTGATTACAGTCATGTGCCATGTAATAATGTTTTTGTCAATAATGAACTGAATATACAACAGTGGTCCCATAAGATTATAATAGAGCTGAAAATCCTATCACCTAGTAATTTTGAAAGATAGTAATGTAATACATTACTCATGTGTTATTGGTGATGCTGGTGTAAATAAACCACTGCCAATCATAAATGTATAGCATACCCCTGGTCAAGTGGCTCAGTGGGACCATCATTCCATACACCAAAAGGTTGCAGATTGGATTCCTGGTTAGGGCACATAACTATGTCGCGGGTTCAAGCCCTGGTCAGGTGTGTGCAGGAGACAGCCAATCAGTGTTTCATGCTCTCTCTCTTCCCACTCTTTCTTTCTCTCTCTCTCTCAAAATCAATAAAAACATATCCTTGAGTGAGGATTTAAAAACTATAGCATATACAGTACAAAATATTTGATAATGATAAACTATGTTAGTGGTTTATATGTTTACAGTGTTATATATTTTATTGTTATTTGAGAGAATATTCTTTCTGCTCTCAAAGAAGAGTATGCTGTGTATGCTGTACCAGAAGCAGCTTCATACATCTATTTATCACAGCTCTTAATTGCCTCATTTCTCTTGTGCTTGGTTTAATATGTTACATTCATCATGACCCCTAAACAGACAAGATCCATTGCTGATGTTGACAGTGAGAGCCCATGTCGAGTGACTAACCTGGAAATGAAATTAAGAGTGATTCAGGACTATGAAAGTGGGAACCGGTGGTGGTTACTGCTAGGCAGTCAGGCATGTCTCACTCCACCAGAGCTACAGTCTTGAGGAACAAGAACAAAGTGACAGAAGCTGTTAGAGGATCTGCTTCGTCGAAGGCAACGAGACTTAACAAAAATTCAAGAGGGCCTATATCAGATATGGAGGAACTTCTGATGACCTGGATTGAAGACCAGACACACAAGCTTACATTTCTCAGCATCATGATGATCATGACCAAAGCAAAATGTGTGTGCTGTTGAGTATACTGCTAGAGTATACTGCTAGCTCTGAGTAGTTTAAAGGATTCAAGAATGAATCATCATTCATTGCATAATGTGAAAAAGTGAGTGGTGAGTCTGCTATTGCTGATGTGAAGGCAGCCGAAGAATTTTTGGAAACTATATAAACTGATTGTGAGGGGAAATTACTTGCCAGAGTAAATAATTCTGTATGGATGAAATATCCCTACTCTGAAAACATGTCTTGAAAGGTCTTCAGTCCATAAGGAGAACAAGTCAATGCCAAGTTTCAAGGCTTTAAGGACAGGATAGCAGTCTTGCTTGGGGGCAGTGTTGCAGGCTACAAATTGGAACCCTTTGTGATCTAGCACACTGAGAACCTCAGGATCTTAAACCATATCAATAAGCATACACTGATAGTGTAACACAGGAGCAGTAGGATGTCATGGATGACCCAGCTGCTCTTCCAAGATGTCCTCCTGAGTTGCTACAGCAGCAAAATGGAGAAATAATATTTGGAGAATAACGCCTTTCAAGGAACTTTGTTTACTGTTGATTATGCTGCCGGACATCTACCTTTTGTTGATCTTCACCCCAACATCAAAATAGTGTTTCTTCCTCCAGACAACCTCTTTGATTCAACCAATGGATCAAGGAGTTTTAGCAGCTTTTAAAGCCAGGACCTTTGCCCAGGCTATTGCTGCAACAGAAAAACACTGAGAATATACTGATGAAGGTCTAGAATTACTACAATATCTAAAACTGCATAAGAACCCTGCTTAGAGTGATGTCACCTAGGACTATATGAAAGGCATCTCAAAGAAGACACCCAAGAAGTACATCCATGACTTCAAAGGATTTGACAAGGATGAGGATGTTGCAAAAATCAGTCAGGCTATGGCTGAACAGTGGCAAACCACTTTAACCTGTGTATGGGTAAGGATGACATTGAGTAGCTCCTAGAGGTGATTCTTGAGGAATTGATTAATGAGGACTCATTAGGAGTAGAACAGGAACAAATAGCTGAAAAAAAGGCAATGAAGATGAAACTGCAGGAGAGGAAAAAGAATCTCCAAGAAACTTCACGGTGAAGACTTTGGCAGAAGTTTTTGCTTACTTCATTCAGCAAGCTCCTTAAAAAGTTTGAAAACATGGACCCAAACACAGAAAGGTTCTCATTAAATAGAGAGGAATGTTCATGGCGCATTTGTTTACAAGCAAATCTATAATGAAAAAGGAAATAAACCACCATGGACATACAGTCAAATCTTGCTTCTCAAACATCTCCCATCTTTTTTTAAAATATATTTTATTGATTTTTTACAGAGGAAGGGAGAGGGATAGAGAGTTAGAAACATCGATGAGAGAGAAACATCAATCAGCTGCCTCCTGCACACTCCCCACTGGGAATGTGCCCGCAACCAAGGTACATGCCCTTGACTGGAATCAAACCTGGGACCTTTCAGTCCACAGGCCAATGCTCTATCCACTGAGCCAAACCGGTCAGGGCAAACATCTCCCATCTTGAACAGTTGGATTCTCAGCCAAGTTTTTCACAGTAAAAAATGTCTCGGTTGACCAAAATTTCAGTTTTTGATGTGACCCTTTCATGCTGATACCTCAGCAAGATAAGCAGCAAAGGAGAGAATGCTTTTGTTGCTAGAGAAATCAAGGTTTAGCACAATTTAGGAATTGTGAGTGCTAATAATATTCCTAAGGGTGTGAAAGTGTTCACCAAGCAACAATCACAGGCATTGAATACGTAGAAAAATTTGTTGATTGTATAAAGAAAAAGCAATTAGCTGGTGACAGCATTTCCAAAGCAGTGGTATATGAAAAATTTAAGGCTAATAGGGAGTGGCTCAATTAATTTAAGAAAAGGAGTGTTTTATAAATTTAACAGTACATTACACATGTACTGTCTAAGAAAGGTGAGAACGCAATCATTTAGGGGGTTGGAACATATTAATTCAATTTACATTATTCCTAATGGGAAAAAAGATTTGGTTTTTGAGCAGCTTTCTGGAACAAGTTAAGTTCTAGAAATGAGGTTCCACTTCAAGAAGAGCCTCAGGCAGGTCCTTCAGGAGGTGTTGTAGAAGAAAGCAGTGTTATCCTCAGAGATGCGTGTTACTGCTCCTGAAGACCTTCCAGTGAGGTGTGTAGGTGAAAGGCAGTGATATAGATGACATTGTATAGGGCGAGACTAATGTCTTGGTGTGTTTAACCAAAAAAAAAAAAAAGGTATTTTTAAAAATTAAATAGAAAAAAGCTTATAGAATAAGGATATAAAGAAAACATTTTTACACAGCTACACAATGTGTTTATGCTTTGAGCTGTTATAAAAAGTCAAAACTTAAAAATTTTAAGTTTATAAAGTAAAAAGGTTACAGTAAGCTAAGGTTAATTTATTGAAAGACATTTTTTAATGAATTTAGTGTAATCTGCATGTGCAGTGTTTATAAAGTCTATAGTCATGTACAGTAATGTCCTAGGCCTTCATGTTCACTCACTCACTGACTCACCCAGTTTTGCAGGCTCCATTCTTGGTAAGTGCTCTCTCTATACAGGTTTATCATTTTTTATCTTTTATGCTATATTTTTATTGTACCTATTCTATGTTTAGATACATAATGTATAACCATTATGTTACAATTGCCTGTAGTATTCACTATAATAACATGTTATACAGATTTGTAGCCTAGGAGGAACAGGCTGTACACCATATAGCTCAGGTATGTAGTAGGCTATACCATCTAAGTCTTCTAATGATATGTTTCTGATCTGTTGGTAATGTGATGCATGACTGTATTTCATATTTTCTTTAATAGGGAAAACTAGAAAAAAACACTGTCTTTTTTGTCATTGGACTAAAACTTCGAGTGTGAAATTTAGAAATTTTGTGTCTTAAAGTTATGAAGCTCATTATATACCAACATTCTCCCCTCCCCCAAAAGTACTATTGCTAAAATTTTTCCTCCAATATTCTGTTCATCTCCATTATCCATCATTTTTTGTCTGTTGCAGTTTATGTTTTTTCTAGAGAGAAGACCATATTCTTTCCTCCTTTTAAGTTTTCTTAATCCTTTTTTTGCTCTCACCCCACCTCTATGGGGGGGCCTAAGCCAGCATATGGGGAAGGTTTGGTGGTTCTGTAAGATAGCAGTGACAGAGAGGTGTAATGTAAGTTTTTACAAATATGAATTAAAAACAATATTACATCTAGTGTGCAGCACCAGCAATACTAACAAGTATCATTAGGTGAAAATATGACAGAGAGTTAGTAGATGGTATTTCCTTTTCCACAGGAAGAATTGTCAATTCTAACTTTACAATTGCCTGTTTTAGTAGGAATTATAATTCTGGATTATAGATCTGTTCATGTATCGGAACACTTGGCAAGAAATTAGTGCTTGTTAAACTCTTCCTCAGAAATTTGATAGTATAGTTACCGGTTTTTTTCTTACTATTAATTCCCCAGGAAAAGATATTAACCAACAGTCTTAGAATATAAAAGCTTCCAAGTGGGACATATTATTCAGTTTTATGAATCCCAAAGCCTCATATTCCAACACTAAAGAAGGGTTGAGACTTAAGGGAAAGTGGAGTCTTTTATTTTGATTCAAACCAGTATCTTAAACAAAGTAGGCTTCTAGGGAGAAAGTAGAATCTCTAACCAACCTTGTGTCTCACCTGTCCTCATCAAAGGACCAAATTACTACACAAGTGTCAATGAGCATAATTCTGGAAGTTGCTCTTTGATACCAGTGCTTCTGGCTTTTTGTAACATCATTGGCTCCTCAGTCTGTAGGACATTTTTTATGTTATTCCTTAATTTGAATCAAAGCAGCTTTCAATTCATTACCTCTTTTGAGGCTGCTCTTAAGAAGAAGAGCATGGCTTGTAGAAGAAAACCTACTTTCAGATCAGTATTTTGATCAGTGGTGAAATCTGAATACTATACTGGACTTCAGAGGGGAAAATGTTTGAGATTTTTGAAGATGTGCCTTTTTAAAAAAATATATATTTTATTGATTTTTTACAGAGAGGAAGGGAGAGAAATAGAGAGTCAAAAACATCGTTGAGAGAGTGAAAGAGAAACATCAATCAGCTGCCTCCTTCACACTCCCCACTAGGGATGTGCCTGCAACCAAGGTACATGCCCTTCACCGGAATCGAACCTGGGACCCCTGAGTCTGCAGGCCGACTCCACTGAGCCAAACCGGTTAGGGCAAGATGTGCCTTTTTTTCTTTTTTTTTAATGAAAACTTTTGCATGATGGGAAGGATAAAAGGTGTGCCTTTGTATTTTATTGCTTAATCGCACTACAATACTCTGGGCTTTGACTTTTACTATATCGTAAATCTGAAGCCTTACTAATTCACAGAGTGAAAGTGATTACACAGTTTATTCTTGTCATTTCTACCTGTAGGCCATTTATCGTCAAGCCATTCAATCAGCAGCTGTGACTCCCGTCTTTCCTAAGCATTGAGGAAGAACTTAAAATTGAGGGTTTTGGGGGTTTTTTTGTTGTTTTTTTGTTTTGTTATGTTTTAATTTATACTGTGGAACTCAAAGGTATTTAGTTTACAACAGCTTTCTCATTTGACTTTGTTTCATAAATTTATTTTGCAAAAGAAAAAATCAGTACTTTACCAGGTGTACCAGTTAATAATGCGGATTTTTTCAATAGATGGAGTTACACATATGTTGATATATATGCGATTTGTTATATATGCTATTTTGTTGTATTGACAAGCTTCAAACTTCATATGTCAAATTTTCTGAAGGTGTTAACATCATAGATAATTTTACGCTTAAAAATGTCGAATTTTGTGCCAAAAAGCATTTGCAGGAAGTTTTAATTCATTATTTTGAAGAAAAGTGCTGCTGAAAGTTACCGTATACTTCAGGAAGCTTATGGTGAACATGCTCCATCTCAAGATACTTGTGAACGCTGGTTTAAACACTTTAAAAGTGATTTCAAATGTGAAAGACAACGCGCAGGCCAACCAAAAATGTTTGAAGACCACCAATTATAAGCATTATTAGATGAAGATGCATGTCAAACTCAAAAACAACTTGCAGAAAGATTAAATGTTGCTCAGCAAAAAATTTCTGGTCATTTACAAGCAATGGGAAAGATTTTAAAGGAAGGAAAATGGGTGCCACATCAACTGAATGAAAGACAAATGGAAAACCGAAAAGTCATCAGTAAAATGTTACTTCAACGGCACAAAAGAAAGTCTTTTGCCATCAAATTGTGACTTGTGATGAAAAGTGGGTTTATTTTGAGAATCCCAACCGCACAAAACCATGGGTTGATCCAGGTCAACCATCAACATTGACTGCAAGGCCAAATCGCTTCGGAAAGAAGACAGTGCTCTGCGTTTGGTGGAATCAGAAAGGTGTGTATTATGAGCTTCTAAAACCAGGTGAAACCATTAATACTGAGCGCTACCAACAACAATCAGTTTGAACCACACTTTGATCATATAACAGCCAAAATGGGCCAGAAGATACTGTAAAGTAGTTTTGCTTCATGATGATGCACCATTATACACTTCAAAACCAGTTAAAGACATGGTAAAAGATCTTGCCTTGGAAGTATTAACACACCCGCCATATTCACCAGATCTTGCTCCTTTAGATTACCATTTGTTCCGATCAATGGCACATCCACTTTCTGAGCAGCACTTCAAAACATACCAAGAAGTGGAAACTTGGGTCTCTGAATGGTTTGCTTCAAAACAAGAAAAGTTCTATAGGGACGGTATCCACAAATTACCTGAAAGATGGGGGAAATGTGTAGCTAGCAATGGACATTATTTTGAATAAAGCACTTTTGATGTTTCTCTTGAAATTATCGTGTTTTCTTTGATTATAAAATCCGCATTATTAACCCGTACACCTGGTAGAGTTTCAGCTCTAAAAATAATGTATTTTAAGAACAAGAACCTAAAGCCTGTTATTGCCTACCTGAAGTGGCATTCTGATTCCAGTCTTGTCTTTTCTTTAGGACTATCGGACAAAACCTTTTTGCTGCAGCGCTTGTCCATTTTCTTCAAAATTCTTCTCTGCCTACAAGAGTCATTTTCGGAATGTCCATAGTGAAGACTTTGAAAACAGGATTCTCCTTAATTGCCCCTACTGTACCTTCAATGCAGACAAAAAGACTTTGGAAACACACATTAAAATATTTCATGCTCCAAACGCCAGCACACCAAGTAGCAGCCTCAGCACTTTTAAAGATAAAAGCAAAAATGATGGCCTTAAACCTAAACAGGCTGACAGTGTGGAGCAAGCTGTTTATTACTGTAAGAAGTGCACTTACCGCGATCCTCTTTATGAAGTAGTTAGGAAGCACATTTACAGGGAACATTTTCAGCATGTGGCAGCACCTTACATAGCAAAGTCAGGCGAAAAATCACTCAACGGTGCTGTCCCCTTAAGCCCAAATGCCTGGGAAGAGGGTAGTATTCACTGCAAGCGATGCCTTTTCATACCAAAGTCCTATGAAGCTTTGGTACAGCATGTCATCGAAGACCACGAACGCATAGGCTATCAGGTCACTGCCATGATTGGGCACACAAATGTGGTGGTTCCCCGATCCAAGCCTCTGATGCTAATTGCTCCCAAACCTCAAGAGAAGAAGGGCCTGGGACTCCAATCAAGAATTGGTTCCCTTGCTTCTGGAAATGTCCGGTCTTTGCCTTCACAGCAGATGGTGAATCGACTCTCAATACCAAAGCCTAACTTAAATTCTACAGGAGTCAACATGATGTCCAATGTCCACCTACAGCAGAACAATTACGGAGTCAAATCTGTAGGCCAGGGCTATGGCGTTGGTCAGTCCATGAGACTGGGTCTAGGTGGCAATGCACCAGTTTCCATCCCTCAGCAGTCTCAATCTGTGAAGCAGCTACTTCCAAGTGGAAATGGAAGAGCTTTCGGGCTTGGGGCAGAGCAAAGGTCCCAGGCACCAGCACGATACTCCCTGCAATCTGCTAATGCCTCTTCTGTCTCATCAGGCCAGTTAAAGTCTCCTTCCCTCTCCCAGTCCCAGGCATCCCGAGTATTAGGTCAGTCCAGTTCCAAACCTACTGCAGCTGCCACAGGCCCACCCCTGGCCAATACTTCCTCAACCCAAAAGTGGAAAATATGTACAATCTGTAATGAGCTTTTTCCTGAAAATGTCTATAGTGTGCACTTCGAAAAAGAACATAAAGCTGAGAAAGTCCCAGCAGTAGCCAACTACATTATGAAAATCCACAATTTTACTAGCAAATGTCTCTACTGTAATCGCTATCTGCCCACAGATACCCTGCTCAACCATATGTTAATTCATGGTCTGTCTTGTCCATTCTGCCGTTCAACTTTCAATGATGTGGAAAAGATGGCAGCACACATGAGGATGGTTCACATCGATGAAGAGTTGGGACCTAAAACAGATTCTACCTTGAGTTTTGATTTGACATTGCAGCAGGGTAGTCACACTAATATTCATCTCCTTGTAACCACATACAACCTGAGGGATGCCCCAGCTGAATCTGTTGCTTATCATGCCCAAAGTAACCCTCCAATCCCTCCAAAGCCACAGCCAAAAGTTCCGGAGAAAGCAGATACCCCTGTTAGAAGTTCACCTCAAGCTGCAGTACCCTATAAAAAAGATATCGGGAAAACGCTTTGCCCTCTTTGCTTTTCAATCCTAAAAGGACCCATATCTGATGCACTTGCACATCACTTACGGGAGAGGCACCAAGTTATTCAGACGGTTCATCCAGTGGAGAAAAAGCTTACCTACAAATGTATCCATTGCCTTGGTGTGTATACCAGCAACATGACTGCCTCAACTATCACTCTGCATCTAGTTCACTGCAGGGGTGTTGGAAAGACCCAGAATGGCCAGGATAAGACAAATGCACCATCTCGGCTTAATCAGTCACCAGGCCTGGCACCTGTGAAGCGCACTTACGAGCAAATAGAATTTCCCTTGACGAAAAAGCGAAAGTTAGATGATGATAGTGATTCACCCAGCTTCTTTGAGGAGAAGCCTGAGGAACCTGTTGTTTTAGCTTTAGACCCCAAGGGTCACGAAGATGATTCCTATGAAGACAGGAAAAGCTTCTTAACAAAGTATTTCAACAAACAGCCCTATCCCACCAGGAGGGAAATTGAGAAGCTGGCAGCCAGTTTATGGCTGTGGAAGAGTGACATTGCTTCCCACTTTAGTAACAAGAGGAAGAAGTGTGTCCGAGACTGTGAGAAGTACAAGCCTGGTGTGTTACTGGGCTTCAACATGAAAGAATTAAACAAAGTTAAGCATGAGATGGATTTTGATGCTGAGTGGTTATTTGAAAATCATGATGAGAAAGATTCCAGAGTTAATGCTAGTAAAACTGCTGACAAAAAGCTCCACCTTGGGAAGGAAGATGACAATTCCTCAGACAGTTTTGAAAATTTGGAAGAAGAATCCAATGGAAGTGGTAGTAGCCCTTTTGACCCTGTTTTTGAAGTTGAGCCTAAAATCCCTAACAGTAATCCAGAGGCGCATATACAGAAGGTAATTTCTGGGGATGCTTTAGAATCTGAGGAAAAGCTAGACCAAAAAGATGTGGATGGTTCAAAATACGAAACTATTCATTTGACTGAGGACCCAACCAAACTAATGCATGATGCTTCTGATAGTGAGGTTGACCAAGATGATGTTGTAGAGTGGAAAGGTGGTGCTTCTCCATCTGAGAGTGGCCCTGGTTCCCAGCACATGTCAGACTTTGAGGACAACACTTGTGAAATGAAACCAGGAACCTGGTCCGATGAGTCTTCGCAGAGTGAGGATGCAAGGAGCAGTAAGCCAGCTGCCAAAAAAAAGGCTACCATGCAAGGTGACAGAGAGCAGTTGAAATGGAAGAATAGTTCCTATGGAAAAGTTGAAGGGTTTTGGTCCAAGGACCAGTCACAGTGGAAGAATGCATCTGAAAATGATGAGCGCTTGTCCGGTCCACAGATTGAGTGGCAGAATAGCACAATTGACAGTGAGGATGGGGAGCAGTTTGAGAACATGACTGATGGAGTAGCTGAGCCAATGCATGGCAGCTTAACTGGAGTTAAACTGAGCAGCCAACAGGCATAAGTGACAGGTTCTCGGACACCAGGGCCAGGTTCTCTGGCATCAGTGACATGCTGCAGCCTGGAACTCTGTTCTTTGAGTATGACTGCAAAACTATATTCTAACTGGTACTGCCTTTTGAGTTGCTGGGTCATCAGGCTGTAAGGACATGTGGCCACTGCAGTCCCAATGGTTATTTCTATGATACATGACTGGCTGATTCGATTTAGAACTTGCTGTGACAGACACAGTAACTAAATGTGAAAAACCAATAAGCTGGTGGCTCACGAATGCACACAAGGAAAAGCAGAGGTTTCTTTATCTGCCTTCTCAACATTTCTTTCCCTCTGTAAACAATGTTTGGTTGAATGTCCTTAAGAAGTGTTACCCTGATTCACATGGTAGCATAGGGCCAACATACAAGCTACCAATCCAATGTGTATAGTAGACTGGGGAAAATTGATTTTTTTTTTCATGTATTCATTCTGAATAGTTAAAATGTATATTTGTACAGTCTTTTAGACCTATTCAGGTAATGCTTATGATACCGTTATTGTGTACCCATCATAGATGTTTCTTTTTTAGTGTTGCCCTTGCTGTATAACAAATGCTGTATCTAGTTTACCTAGCAAAAGCTTGAAACTACGCTAGTATAAACTTTTGAACAGACTTAGTTTTTGCACATAACCTTGTACAATCTTGCAACAGAGGCCAGCCAACTAAGATATATATCTGGACTCTCTTGTATTATAGAATTTTTCTTGTTTCGAATATCCTTGACATTACAGCTGACAAACAAAAACTGGTATTTCAGATCTGTTTTCTGAAATCTTTTAAGCTAAAACCACACGTAAGAATTGACTTTGCAGCTACTAATTTTGACACCTTTTAAGATCTGTATGAAAGTGTGTTGTGTTGAAGCAGCAAACCAATGAGTGCTGCATTTTGGATATTTAGTTTTATCTTTAGTTAAACACCACCTGGTGTATTCATTTATACCATTTAATATATGACACACTGTTGTAGTATGTATAATTTTGTGATCTTTATTTCCCTTTGTATTCATTTTAAGCATCTAAATAAATTGCTGTATTGTGCTTAATGTAAATATTTGCTTTATTACACATTACAGTCCTGTGTGTCCATTATGTCTGTACCAGTTGGATGCTATGGCGCTCTCATCCGAGATGGAGCCAAGGCCACTGAGGAGAGAGACCAGTGGAGACCAAGATCTCCCACTGGCATGAAGAAGGCTTTCAAGGCACCTATTAAATTCTTTTTTTCTTTTTCCTTTTCAAGTGCTAAAATAAACATGCTTTTTTTTTCCAGTCCCCCTTTTGTTAAGGAGCATACCCTGCTTATATATGTAAATGTCTCGATGATAAAAGGATGTAAACATAAATTGGCATTAATTTGCAAGCAGAATCTTAATGCCCTGGTGTTTTTTCTTCAAAATGAAGTAAATGTTAGGTTTCACCTTACGATGGGAACAATTGTACTAAACAGGAAACTACTCTTCTGTTATAACTCAACCACCTTGTTAATAAGAAAAAGGCTTGGAGATCACCCATTTGGAGGGCTTTCAAGATGGAAGGAGCTGGTTATTTACTACGCAAAGATTCCCAAGATCGTACTAAAGGAGGGAAGTTACAAGGAGCAGAATGAGCATTTTCAGCAATTATAACTGATCCGTGCAGAGGGCAGAGGCTAGGCAGCCACCTCACCTCTCACTTCTGAAGAGTTTGGTTTCTGTAATTCTAAGACTTTCCAAACGATTCATCTTGTTGATGCTTTTGTTACCTGGGAGTAGAAATTTGGCCAACCTCCCCCTAAAATGTTAGTCCTGCTACTCCATACAGAAGAAAGCATAAAACTGGAGTGTTTGGTATGAGGGGTGGCATGGGGCTCATATTCTGTTACACAGTCAGGTTATAAATTCTGTGGATGCCAGCTAATATTTAGGACAGGATATCCCCAAATAACAAATGGAGGTGGGGAGAAATGGCATTAAGAAGGTCTGTTACTTGAGGATAGTGATACCAGCTGAACTTCAGCCGTCTCACTTCGTTTTGAAATTACTCTGCCTAATGAACAGGTGGGAAGAATTTGGCCTGGGCGCATTCATCCTCCATGGAGGACTAATGAGCGACCTTGTGCAAGATGGCCGGGGTGGGGTTCCTGGTTGGGTGTTCGGGCAGAGACAGACGAGTGCTTTCTTGCTGAGGTGGTGGGAGTGGACTTTGTTGACATTCAGAAAAGTTTAGCCAACTAAGAAGTGGATCAACTATCAATGTTGCAGAAGCCCTAAAAGTGTCTCAATAAAAGCCATTTTAAAAAGTATGTTGTTGCTTACTCTTTGCTTTTGGAATAATCTGGAAATAAAAGCTGTGGCAGACTGCCACTTAATTAGAGAATGCAACTGGAAGTTGAACAGATCTTTAAATTTTCTTTATAATGAGGAAGAAAATGATTCCAGAGAACACTTGCTCTTCAAGCTTCTGGAGTCCGGCTAACACTGCGGCTCCCTTTTCAGCACTTATGAGCATCGTCGTCGTCCCGTCTTTGGTTCCCTGAGCAGTTCCAGGGTCTGTCCCCTCTTGAGATCCAAGCTGTGAAGTATCTGTGCCTTTTATTGCCCTGTAGTTGTGTGCCTGGTCCAAATGCCTGGCTGTTGGTAAAAATGCACTCTTTTTAAGAGAACAAATGCGTGCCAGTTGAGAGCCATCTAGCAGACAGATGAGTGCCCTGTTTGGAACACTTCACTTGAAGCCATTTGCCAATGAGGACTGCCACATGGAGGGGTGCTTCTTCACTGCAGGCTGCCAGGACCAAACCCTCCAGGTGGGGCCCCCAAAGCATCCCTAGGTGGTTGTCCGCCACTAAGGCGTGAGAACCACTTAGCTTGCGTGAAGTCTCTACATAACAGCAGGTGCCCCCTTTCAGCAGTGGTCTATTCTACCCATTGTGACCTTCATTTCTAACCACCTTCTTTGCTCATGGGGTTGGCTCCAACTGCAGGCATGTTTCACCAAAGTGTCCTGTGAAAACATCTCCAACCCCCAGAAGGTTGGAACTGGAAGAGGCAGCTCCCACTATGCTGAAACTGCGTTGCAGCCAGTTGACCGCTGTAAGGTGTTCTAGAAAAAGACTTTCAGCAGAGATAAACTCGACCATCAAACTAGAAAGTACAAGCGAGGCTTTTCCTGCCAGCTACTCCTGGAAGGTTAGCTTAAAAGTAAACTCAAGCTTGTACCAAATGAGGGTCTCCATTTGGTACTTCTCTGCATCCTGCTACTTCCCATCGACTTACTCTGCTTTAACAGTCACTAACTTGAATCTGGTGGGGGCTGTGTTCAACAATAAGCACATAAAGGGGAAATGACATGTCCTGAAGTCATGATTTCAAAGTGCTCCAACTACACAGGAAAGGCATTGTGCTGTCATTGCCAGGAGAGATGCAGATTCTTTGACTCTATTAATGAGGTTGCAGGTATGCGTTTCAGAATACAATGTACATCTGTGGTACACCCCAACCCTCTCCCCACTCCCAGTACACCATTAGGTCTTAGATGTATAGCCATTTTAACCTCGACTGGTGTTTGCGATACATCTTCCTGTGCCTTTAATGTCTTATTACTAAATGAAGCAAAATGGATTTCCTACTAAGCAAATTGTTCACCGTTTTGAAACTGATAGGCTTTTCCAATGAACTTGATGGGAAGTCTGTCGGCTGCCATCTACAGCCGTGTGAGGTCTGCAGCCATTTCGGAGCGTAGGACTCGGACACTGCCTTAGAGACCGCTGCACAGCTTGCTGGCGGCTCTACCTGCCAGGACAGCTATATGAGCTTCTCTGGGAGGAGGGAACCCAGGGGTTCAAACTCAGAGCCCTGTCCTCCAAGGAGGGAACATCAGGCCAGAGGAGCGTGACTGTCCCCAAACGCCTGGAGCTCAGCACACATCCGCAGTACATACCTGCTCAGCAAGTCCTTGCAAATGAACATACACATACAGAAGTATTCCTGGGACTGGCTGTGGATTAGATTCTAAGGTAATTTGAGTCCTCAAAACAGCCCTGCTCAGCCCCAAATAAAAAACCCTATAAACGGATTCTTAGCACCGTTTCAGAACATGGAGGTTCAGAGAAGTGACTTGGACCCAGGCTGAGCCCATGGTCACTGGAATTCCCAACCAGACCGCGTTTTTGGTCTTCACCAAAAACGAGCCTCATAAGAAAGGCTGTCTGTGCTGTGAAGGCAGAGACACATGAGCCCGTCTCAACCAACACATACTTTCCCTGACAGCGTTTTCTGAACTGCTGGCTCATGCTGCCGTCTTCACCATTTTTGCCACATCTGCCTAAGAAACTGCTCTGTGTACTTGGTATATTTCAACTCCCCTTTTTAAAAAAGAACCAACCTAATTTGCCATTTAAGGAAAACCTTCATAACAAATACAAGAAAGAAAAAAACACTAAATGTTGCCACCTATGACCGCTGAGGTCTGTGAGCATGAGACTTGCTTTGTTGGTTAAAAGGGAAAGTCGGGTTCGGGTCACGCGGGCATCAAAATGAGACTTTTTCCTTGGCCCCGGGCAGGCAAGGCACAGCTGGATGAGCCTTGTGTCTGTCTCAGTGCGGCTTATTCCCTGCTGTGTGCCGGTGGCCGTGAACTGGAAGTCGAAGGATGGCTCTGGCTCATCCAGGGAAGTCTGCGATGGCCTGATTCTGGCTTTAGATTCCTTTTTTATGGAATTAGAGTCCACTCTCCCTGGCAGATAACAGGAATCCAACTGAGGCTGGGCTGAATCCAGGGGACAGGCAGGTAACCCACTGCCTATGTGGGGAAGGCTGCTCAGCGGTATCAGCAAAGGCCCTGGTCCTTTTTTTTTTTTTCATTCTGACACCCACATGGTCACCTTCATCCTAGGCAGACACCCTGGTGTTCAGCGTCCCTTCCATTCATCTTCCCAGAGCAGGTTCCCCCTCCTATTGAAGACTTAAAACAGGTCCATTGCCCACTCCAGGACAAGTTTCTGTGGCCCACAGCTTAGGCCAGAGCGACCTTGCCGAGTTGCTGAGCTAGGTGTTGAGTGGCTTAGATCAGTCAGCACCCATCTCTGAACCTGAGGTGGAACCAGTTCAACTCAGTTCCACACCAAACTCAGGAAGGCATGAGATGGAGAGTGAGGCCACTATAATTTTTTCTTAGAGTAGTTTATTGATTTCAGAGAGGGAGGAAAGGAGAAGAGAGAAACATCGATGTGAGAGCGCAACATTGATCAGCTGCCTCCTGCACGCCCCCTGTGGGGATCGAACCTAAAACTGGTATTAGGAATCAAACCAGCAACCCCTGAGTGCACAGGGTAACACCCAGCCTACTGGGCCACACCAGCCTGGGTGAGACCACTACATTTGTCCAAAATAAAACTTTTTCTATCAAGTTTGGAAAAAGAAGAACCCTAGCTGGTTTTGCTCAGTGAATAGAGCGTCGGACTGCAGACTGAAGGGTCCTGGGTTCGATTCCAGTCAAGGGTACATGCCTGGGTTGCACGCTTGATCCCCAGTGGGGGGCATGCAGGAAGCAGCCAATCAATGATTATCTCTCATCATTGATGTTTATCTCCATCTCCCTTCTTTGCAATCAATAAAAAGATATTTTAAAACACACATACACGGAAAGTGCAGTTATTATGACTGAAAAGAGGTAACCAATTCTCTTAAAAAATGTGTTGACTGCTGTTCTTTAAAAGCACTGCTCCCGGCCCTGGTGCACACTGAAGTCAGCCATGCTGCAGCTCCTCCCCCAGGGACGCTGATGTAACTGGGCTATGGGGGGGGGGGGGGCAGCTGATTCCAATGTGCAGCCAAGACTGATGGGGCTTTTTTACTTGATTTTAGAAAGAGAAAGAGGGAGAGAAATGTATGCATTCATTTGGTGTATAGGTGC
>PVJC01035076.1:0-18409 GCA_004026665.1 Murina feae
CGCTTAATGTTTAAAAACCACACCTTACGCTTGACATGCTCCCCCCTGTGGTGATGTAGCGGGAAAGATGCAGGCTCCAGGGACCACTTCCACCCTGGCCTCGCCACTGGCCAACTGGGTGCCCTCGGACATGATGTCCACCTCTCTGGGCCTCTGCCTAACCCGTCTGCAAAGTAGGGATACAGATATAAGCCCTTGCAAGGTTGTGGGAGGGTCCGGTGAGATGGTGGCCACAGAGATGAGGGTGCCCAGCGTGTGATGGAGATGACTGCCGTTCTAGAAACAACGGCGGTTACCACCCTGAGCACTTACCACGTTCCCAGGCATGGCACCGGTCTGGCCTCACTGGGACCTGCAGGAGCCCCGTTTCATCTTTCCTCCAACTCACCATGCAGCTTCCCTGTGCCTCACACTGTTCTATGTGTTCCGTGCTTCTCCCTGACACACTACTCTATTATCCCCATTTTATAGAAAAGAAACCGAGGCTCCGAGGCAGTAAGTAATGTGCACAAGGTCACGCAGCTAATAAGAACCCGATTTATTGTCGGTCTGATTCCAGGCCTGGAGGTCAATGGGCTGCCCCCTGTGCACTCACTGGGGTGGAGAGGGGGGCCTGCCGCAGCCCTCTCCCCACTTCCCCTCCCATCTTCCTCGCTCTTCTCCTCCCCTTGGTTCTCTTCTTGTAAAGGTCAGTTTGCCCCAGCTTGTGTGCAGCTCAGTAGGACTTACTGCTACTGCTAGAGATAAGGAAAATAGTCATGCTCTAGCCAAAACTTAGGAGTCTGTGAGAAATAGAGCAACACACCTTGTGCATCTTTTGTGGTTTTTGTGGATAAAAGCTTGCTTCTGCCTCTGGTGGCTGCTGTAGTGTCAGGCCTCACTTCGGTGGGGGCTGGCGCTGCAGCCAGCTGGCCAGCTCAATACATCCTCGCTTGCTGCTTAAGACCTAATTGGAGTCGGTGGTCTTATTCTCCGAATGTTGCCTCCACATCATTCTGACTCTCTTTCCCTCTGTCCTCTTCCCTTTGCTCAGACTCGGGCCTGTGGTGAGCAGGGCTGACCTGGCCCAGGGCCTGCCGGAGGCCAGGTGGCTGGGAGTGTGTGTGCCTCAGTCGCCTGCAGGGGCAGGCAGCCTGTGTGAGAGCTGCGTCGGTCTGTGCGCAGCCCGGGGGTGTGAATACGCTATAGCCACTTCTATGCTGTCCACTTCCAGAGGGGCCGGCGTCCTTCACAGCCACGAGGCAGAGACAGGAAGTTCCAGAACCTTCCCGGGGGGGGCTTTAAAGGACAGGGAGGGAGGGGGTGGAGGTTCCTGTATGCGCGTGTGTGGTCCTGTGTCTGCATGCGGGTGCTGGGTCCTCAAGCTCTGATGTCCCTCAGCCAGGACCCTGCCTGTGCTCACATGGGGACCTTCGGCAAACCAGGCTGCCACTGTGCCCGTCTGGTGTGGCTGAGGGGCGGTGCCCCGCACACCCCAACACCTGCCACCCACCCGCCCCATGTGTGTCCTGGAGCCTGAGGAGGCTGGGCCAGCGTCTCAGGGCTCAGGCTGCGGAGTCACACGGGCTTGGCTTCCCCCTCCGGCTCAGTTGCTCCCCAGCCCCTTCATGTTTTGAGCTCATGGGCTTATTTGGAAGGGGGCAGCGAACATCCACTGAGTGGGGTGCTTGTGGGGTGCCAAGGGGAGAAGGTGTGCGCGCTGTCCGTGGCTCTGCGCTTGGCCTCCTTGTGGTGATCAGGAGCCCTCAGGGGCCTCTGCCTGGGCAGACCCACAGCCATCGCGGCGCCACGATGTGGACATAACACACCACGTGGCCCTGCACCCCTTTCTACAGACACGAACGCAGTCCTGGGGCGCGAGCCCTCCTGGGGGACAGAGCCAGCCAGTGGGCTGTGGCAGAGGTGCGAGGGGGGGTGAGAGCAGAGGCTGGGCCGGCGCCCCGTCTCGGGAGTGTTCCCTGACATGGCCGAGAGGAATGTCTGTCTCAGGGAGGTGGACGGGCCCTTCCCGCTGGCCCCCCAGCCTGGCTGCTGGGGCAGTTCCGGGCCTGTGCACATCTGGAAGCCATTGTCTGCAGCTGCAGGGCGGGGCTCAGGCTGCGGTCAGGACTGGCTGCCCCGGCTTTGGAGACCTCCCAGGGCCCCTCAGACACCCCCTCAGAGCAGGGACTGGAGGCCAAGGAGAAAGGAAAGAACAGAATACGGGCAGGGCGGGGCGGGGCGGGGGGGGGGGGGGGGGGGGGGGGGTCGCGAGGACCTTCTCTTTGTTCTGAAGAACCTTTTGGCTTTTCCCCGCAGATCACACGAGCTGCTGGGGGAAACCACTCTTATTCTAATCAGGCAGACCCGAGGCGCACATATGGTTTTGTTTTTACGTGAACCAAAGGCATTTCGGGCCTGTACAGGGTCCTAAAAATACACGGCGAAACAGCTCGCGTTCCACCCTCAGCCCCGACGGTTTTGTTTCCATGACTCAAAAATTTCCACCAAGCCGACAACCCTGGCTTTGACCTCCAGCGGCAACAGGCCTCGTTAACTAGTGCTGAGTGTCGGATTCGCTCAGGGCTGGGAGACGTGGGGTGGGAGGGGCCGTGGGGTGTGGGGTTGAAACGGATTCGTCTCTGGTTCCAGAGTGTGGAGGGACCGTCTAGTTCGACCCTCTCGTAGGTGGAAAACCAGCCTGGAGAGGCACAGTCGCCGCCCTCAAGTCCCACAGCCAGGATTCTCCCCAAACTGGCACACAGAGGGTGGGAGGCTGTGTGTTCATCCGCGTCCAGGACGGTGTTTTATAGCTTCTTTGGACAATCGGAAATGTGTGTTGTTTGTGATGGAGCCGTGTCTACCCCAATGTGGAGGCTTTATCATGGGAGGCACCCAGGGGGGCCTGCTCTGCACCCCGGGTCGGGGGCTTCCCAGCTCCCTGTGTGTTGTTGGGTGTCACTCGTGAACCCTCAGCTACTCATTGGAAAAATCACAATAATCGTAGTGACGATACTACCATTTGTCTTTTAATGAGCACTTACTACATGCGCCTTCCACACCTCAGGCCATTTGACCCCGCAGCCCTCTCAGGTCGGTCCTGTGACTAGCTCCACCCTGCAGATCAGGACACTGAGGCTCAGGCAGGTTCAGCGACTTGTCCAAGAGGCGGAATCGGGAGTCAGGTTCAGGCAAGCAGGGGGGCTCCCCTCTCGCGGGTAGCTGTGCCCTTTGACCCCAAGCCTGAGGCGAAGATTCACAGGGACTGGGTGGGATGATGTGAACGTGCCTGTGCTCACCATGAGAGCAGCAGCGCCCTGGTGGTGGGAGCCAGAGTGGACTCAGGACAGAGGCCCCTCACGTTCACTACCTTTTCCAGGGTTCCCTTCTCCCCTGGCCCTGGGTCTTAGGAGTTAACTCTGAGCACGCCCCTGCAGGGGAGATGGCCATCCCAGGAGCCAGTGAGCACGCAGCCTCTTCCCTGTTCCGCCCTCGGCCCTGGCTCTGTGCTGCGGTCCCCCACCATGGCCTGGCGTGTCGGCGCTCAGGTCTCTGCCAAGGCAAAATGAGAATGTGCAGCCCCTGCGGAGAGGGCGGGTTGAGCCACGCTTCCTGCTGGCCTTCCAAGAGGCTGACAGGAGGTGGGGAGGGAGAGCCCAGGACCGGTGCCCGTGACATGCGGGCGACAAGGACGTCGCTCCGGGCCCGGCTGCTTGCAGCTCAGACCGTTTCCCGCGTGCCGGGAGCTGCGGGAGGAAGGCAGGCATTGCATCCTCCCGCCCGGCACGGAGCGGGCCTCCTTTCACGTGCTCACCGAGTGAGCAGGGCACTTCCAGAACATTCTTCCCTGGACAGGGGGCATGGTGAGGGCCGTGAGGGTGGCTCGGAGTGCTCTCCTGGGCACTGCTTCCTGACCCTGACAAACCGGCTCTTCTCTGCTTTATTTTACTTGGTTTGTGAAAACATTTCCCCTCCCTGGGGTGGGGCATTTGTCTATTATAGATGAGATAAGGCGGGTCACATAGGAGAAGGTTACATATGTGACAGTCATTGGAGGGCCACCTGGCCCCTCCACTGATGCCGACGGTGCATGTGTTCCTGGGCATTCGATGAACTGGCAGCTGATGTGATGTGCAGGGTTGCTCTGTGGGCAGCAGGTAGAGCAGCCCAGGGCTTCTGCGCCTCGGCCTCGGGGGAGAAGGTGACACGTCTGGGTGGAATCCTGGAAGGTTGGTGGGGGCAGGGCCCCTTTCCAAGTGCGTCCCAGGCCATTGAGTTCAGTGCTGACAGCTCCTTGATGTCCTGGCTCCAGATGCTGGGCAGCGTGCTGGGCAGGGTGCCTGGCATTGGCCGTGAACTTCGACCAGCCTGTGTTCTGGCTCCAGGCTCGGTGATGGGTCCGTAATGGGGACCAGGCAGCTGGCTCCAGCCCAGTTCCCTCCCAGGACCAGTGTCACTTATTTGGCCTTTTCCTCTCCGGTGTGGCTGGGGTAGAGGTCTGGCCGGACCCCACGAGGTGCCATCACGACTTAGGACAGGGGTGGGAAAAGGTTCAAGACTTAGCACAAGAGGTTCAAGTCTGGAGCTGCTTGAAAGAGATGCAGACTCCACAGATACCCAGTCTTTGTCTCTCCTAGAACACGATGCTCATTCACGGGGAAATGGCTTGTGTCAGGGGGCTCCAGAGAAAGAAATGAGGTGTGTGGGATATTCACGTCCGCCTTTCCAGATAATTCTCCAGGCTCCTGTGTGCCAGGGTGCTGCTCACCATGGCCAGGTCACTTGGGATCCCTGCCCCCTTTGGCTTGGGGTTCCGTTGGGCCAGTGGAGGCAGCAGCGGGGGACCAGGGACAGAAGGGGGTTTTCGTCCTTGCTCCTCACTGCTGAGCTGAGGGGTAACTGTCCTTATCGCTCTCTTCACGGTCCAGCCCCCCTCCTTCCATCACCCCATGAGGCCTAGGGGTGCTAGTTGCTGGCCTCTCCCTTGTTAATCTGCCTTAAGCCTGTAAATTGTCCTGTAGTGGATCCAATAGTGGCCTCCCAAGAGGTGTCCATGTCTGAAGCCCCAGAGTTGGCGACCTCATTGAGAAGAAGGGGCTTTGCAGATGTAGTCAAGTTCAAGATCTCAGGATGAGATCATCCGGATATCCAGGTCGGCCCCAAATCCGATGGCGAGAGTCCTTGTAAGAACAGGAGAGGAGACACCGAGACACAGGGAGAGGCCCTATGGAGGGGAAACAGCGATGGGAGCAATGCCACCACAGACCAGGGATGTGGGAGCCCCAAAAGCTGGGAGAGGCCAGGAAGGACCCTCCCCTGGCCTCCGGGGGTCATGGTCCCGCCTCACACCGGGATCTCAGACTTCTGGCCTCTGGAACTGAGAGAGAATACATATTCTCACCCCTAGGAGACAAATACATGTACGTCCCCTCACTAAAGGCTCCCGAATCATCTGGTTCAGGGGCCGGGGCCTGGGTGATGGGCAGGAGCATCATTCAGAAACCGTCTGAGGGCCCGCGGAGTGCCCACCCCCAGGCCCCAGGGAGGGTCATGAACCTGGCCCAGGTTGCACTTACGTCCTCAGCCCACCCGATGCCACTGGGTGGACAGTTCCCTGACACAGCCGTGACTTCCCACCTGGAGCGCCGGGCCTCTGTGCCCGAGGTGTCCTCGGCCATTACTGGTGCTCAGCGCGTGCAGGGGCAGGTCCTGAGAGCTGCTATCCCAGGAGTGGCAACCTTAGTAGGTGGGGGGGGGTGTCCCTCTGTGGGGCACTTCTGAGGCTTGTGTGGCAGCTTCCTGGAGGCACTTGTGTGGGTACTTCTGTTGCCTCCACTTTAGGGAGGAGGGAACCTAGGCATACACGGCAGAGGGACTTGCCCAAGGTCACAGAGCCAGGCTGGCAGCCAGAGGGAGTCTGATCTCATAGGTGCCCCCTGCTAAGTGCACGGAGGAGAGGAGCAGGTCTCACGCGAGTGAGGCCTACTGTGTGCCAGGCCCTGTGCTTGGCGCTTTGCTAATGGCAAGTCACTAGGTTCTCTCAAGACCCTGGGATACAGAATTGGTATTGTTCCCATTTAACAGATGAGAAAACCGAGGTTCTAAGAACTTGAGAAACTTGTTCAAGGCCACTCAACTGGTTGGTGGGTGGCAGAGCTGGGATCCAGGCTCAGGTCGCCGGACATTTATTTTAAGCTTCGTCATGTGACTGCATCTCATGAGAGAGAGCGCACAGCCTCCAACTTCCACCCGTTTTGGCAGACAGGTCTTGTGTGGTTTAAGTTAGACATATGGGTCTCTATGTACATGCAGAATGCACACTGGTGGGTCCCTAAGAGGTGATAGTCAAGCACAGAGTAGCTGAGAGTGGCAGGGATCTTTAAAAAGCCGGGGTTCAGAACTGCCTGGCAAATGTTCAGACCTCGAGAAGCCACGCAGGCGCAAAATCAGATGCAGCCGCCTGCTTCCCCCTCTGCCTGCCCCACTCCCACACCTTCTCTGCAATCACCTCCACTTGCTTTTCTAAAAAAATGTATTTTTATCGATTTCAGAGAGGAAGGGAGAGAGAGAGAGAGAAAGAGGCAGACACGTCAATGATGAGAGAGAATCATTGATCGGCTGCCTCCTGCGCGCCCCACACTGGAGTCTGAGCCCACAGCCTGGGCCCACGGGAATGAAACCGTGACCTCCCGGTTCATGGGTCGACGCTCAGCCACTGAGCCAGGCCGGCCGGCCTCCTTCTGTCTTGCTCTCTGGACTCAGTAGGTCTCGGCTTCATCTCTTCATTCCGCCCCGTGGCGCAGGGCTGCTTATCCCCACGTCACAGCAGGGAGACCCGGGATGCTGCTGCCCGTGCCCATGGTGGCAGCTGGGGGGCATTCCTGGCCTTGGTGCCCCAGCCCTTCCGTGCTGTGTCCTGTGCGGGAGGAGAGCATCGGCCACGCCAGAGAGATGGCGCCAGGCCCAGGGAGCCCCATCGGGCAGCAGGGTGCGTGCGAGGCCGGGTGACTAATCCTGCGGTTTCTCCGAGATCAGAGGCGGGTCGCAGAGAGGGACACGCTTGAGGGCGGCATCGGGAGGGAGTCGACGGGCGGGGAGCCCCGATTAGACGATTAGACGGAGGGCTTGACAGTCTGTCTTTCGCCTTCCTGAATAGACAAGCAGGGCAAACGCAGGAACAGGGCCACGGCCCAGCTGTGAGCGTGTGCATGCGAGCTCACGTCGGGGAACGTGTGTGCGCACGTGTGAGTGTGCATGTGCGTACGTGTGTGTGTGAGTCTGTGAGGGTGAGAACATCTGTTCATGCAGGTGAGCGTGTGTGTCAACGTGTGTGTGTGAGTCTGTGAGGGTGAGAACATCTGTTCATGCAGGTGAGCGTGTGTGTCAACGTGTGTGTGTGAGTCTGTGAGGGTGAGAACATCTGTTCGTGCAGGTGAGCGTGTGTGTGTGCGTGTGTTTTTCGGCTTTGTGTTCATGCATGTGTCTCGATGCCTACATATGTGAGCATATGGTGTAAGTGGAAATACGTGTGTGTTAGGTGTGTATGTGTGTGTTTGTGGGCAGGTAAGCATGTGTGTGTGTCGGAGACATGGTGGGTGTGCGAGGCTGGCTTTCAGTTCCTTTCAGATTCTCTTAGAAAACACGCCAGGCCCGGCGGAGTCACTAAACTACCGTCACTCATGGACTCGGTCATTCCACAAACATTTACTGAGTGCCAAGACTGTATGCCAGACTAACCTTGCTCTTGGGACGTTTATGTTCTGGGTGGGGGGGAGACCGAAGACAACCATGAACACGTGCAGCACAGCAGGGAGTGGCGAGTTCCATAAAGAAAAGTGAAGCAGGGCGAGGGCCTGGAGTGGTGACGGCTGCCACAGCTGAGGTGGGTCCAGAAACCTTCCTGGGGAGGTGACCTTGGAACAGAGTCGGCAATGAATCTAAGGAAGGAGTGAACCACATCAACGTCAGAGGAAGGGGTGCTCCTGATTGTTGCGGGTTAAATGGCGTCTCCGAAAAAGACATTCAGATTCTAACCCCTGGGATGCGTGTGTGTGACGTCACTGGACATAGGGTCTTTGCAGTTATAATTAAGATGCCAGGAAGGCCCTACATCCAACCATCATGAAGCCCGGAGTTGGTCCTGCTGCCGTGGAGTGGCTCACCAGGGGTGGAGGAGGTGGCTACACATACACTAGACAAACTCATCCATGCAGCACCAGGCGTGTTTCGAACATCATTGCGTTTAGTCTCACACAGCTCTGCTGGGTGGTTATTGTCGCTGCCCCCATTTCACAGATGAGAAAACCGAGGCTTAAAGACTCTAAATGATGACAGTTGCTTATAAGCACCCAGCTATTGAATTGGAGAGCCAAGACTAAAGCCCAAGGGCCTTTGGGTTGTTCCCCACAACCCTACCCTGGGAGAAGATGGAAGGCAGGGCCCCTTCATTCTTTTTTTTTTTTTTTTTAAATATATTTTATTGATTTTCTACAGAGAGGAAGGGAGAGGGACAGAAAGTCAGAAACATCGATGAGAGAGAAACATTGATCAGCCGTCTCCTGCATGCCCTCTACTGGGAATGTGCCCACAGCCAAGGTACATGTCCTTGACTGGAATCGAACCTGGGGCCCCTGAGTCCGCAGGCCGATGCTCTATGCATTCAGCCACGCCGGTCAGGGCAGGACCCCTTCATTCTTTGCTCTGTTGTTTCCATGTGTCTAACAGAGTACCTTGCACGTAACAGCATGTTAAAACATATTGATTTTCCCATCCGTTAATGATCTCTTAAGTCTTGACAAGAGAGTTCATTTCAATCAGAATTTTTGACAAATCCCAAACCGGTTTTCCCCACTCTGTTGGTTTATTTATTCTGTAAATATTTGCCGAGAGTCCCTGTGCGCCTGGGACATGCCTCGGGGTGTTTCCGCAGCTCCATCTGAGCAGTTTTGCAAAGGTCGTTTTCTCAGTGGCATTTGGGTAAAATACCTGGGTATCCACTGGAGTGACCTCAAGGATCCCAGCAGCCAAGGTTGGGTTTGTGAAACTTTCTTTCTCCACTGGGTGCCACACCCTGATTCCTGCTCTGCAGGGCTCCTGGTGATGTCTGCCTACACCCTGTGGCCCCGAATGCCACTGGTCTCGGTTTAATTATATTATTATATATAAAATGCCCTATATAATAAAGAGGTAATATGCAAATCGACTGTCACACCCTCATATAAGATGGCCACCCTATGTGGTCACAAGATGGCTGGCAGGGGAGGGCAGTTGGGGGCGATTGGGCCGGCAGGGGAGCAGTTAGGCGGTGATCAGGCTGGCAGGGGAGTGGTTAGGCGGTGATCAGGCTGGCAGGCAGAAGCGGTTAGGGGCAATCGGGCAGGCAAGCAGGCGAGTGGTTGGGAGCCAGCAGTCCCAGACTGTGAGAGGGATGTCCGACTGCCAGTGTGGGATCGGGCCTAAACTGGCAGTCGGACATCCCCGGAGGGATCCCATATTGGAGAAGTTGCAGGCTAGGCTGAGGAACATCCCCCACCCCCGTGCACGAATTTTGTGTACCGGGCCTCTAGTATGTCATAAGGAATTGGCTCCCAGCAGTTTGGGAGTTGAGAAACCTAAGATTAGCAGCTGGTCAGCTGGGGACCCAGGAAAGCTGATAGTATGTTACAGCCCCAGCCTGAGTCCAGAGACCCAGGACCCAGCTGGAAGACAGGCGGAGAGAACGAATTCCCTCCTCTTCCACCTTTTTGTTCTATTCCCGTCTTCAATGGATTGGACAGGCCCACCCACACTGGGGAGAGCTCAGTCTACTGATTCACATGTTAATCGTATCTGGAAACACCCTCAGACACACCAGATTCTGTTAAATGAAATTTCTGGACACCCTGCAGCCCAGTCAAGCTGACACATACAATTAACCATCACGCTTGTGTAACCAGTTCTCTGTATTAATTCTGTTCAAGGGATTTCCATTTCCCCGGCTGGACCCTCACTGATGCAGGGATGAAAGAGAGTTTGGCTTTGATCTTCAGCTTTGGGTGGCTGAACAGGCAAATGCTTAGTTCAGTGTCATTTCTCGAATCTGTGAAATTGTGAGTCACCAGTGCAGGCTATCATCCTACCTAATTTACATAAAAATGAAGTAATAATGGGAGACTATATCCCTTTTGTGTGTATTGTTAATATGTAAATATTCACTTGCAGATATAGGTAAGAATTCTCGAGGTAGCAGAGGGTCACTTATTTTTGTTTATATATTTTGAAATTTTATAAATTGAAGTGTAAATTATTGGCAAGAGAAAAATACTGCAATAATTAATGTTGACTATGAAAGTTAATTTTATTTGCTAAATCACCTTAACATACTTTCAATTGACAAATAAATAGGGAGAGAGCAAAACAATTAATGCAAATATTGAGAGTATTCACGAGATAACTTTAGGAAGAATATTATTTCCTTTCTGAGCCAACTGTTTATAAAATTTAAATAATAATGCAGGGCAGGATAATAGAAATAAGATTATATCACAATTATAATATTTCTAGAATCGCTATTGTACCTGAATTCATTACGTAGGACTATATATTCATAACAAATTAAACTTTAGCAACGGCATTTAATTTTCAGTTATTTAATTCTACCCAGGATTTTATTTGGGTCATGAGGATTTTGAGAAAATATTTGGGAATTTTTTCCTATCCTGGGAGGATGAATTGGAAGTGGAATGTGTCACCTTTGCTGTCTCAAAATAGGAGAAACAAATTCTAAAATTAGGTCCAATGTTCCTGATTGATCTGTTCCAGATGTACTAAAGGATAGAGCATAGAGAGAGAAAAGAGAAAGTGTTGGGGAAAGATCTTGCTTCTGTCCTGTCCTCGGTTGAGAGCGAGCATTTATTTGGTATCACAAATTCGAGCTGAGAGGCCCTGGGGCCGCCTGACGTTTGACAGTCTGGAGGAATTATGGTTCCTGCCCTAAGAATGTTCAATTGCTAGAGTGTAAATGATGAAACTGTAACAATAACGACATCTTACAGGACCATCCTTTCATCCCAGAAGCGCACGCCAGGGCTGTGTCACTGGTGTCAGTCGGGACGGAATGCGGATTTTGACGCTCAGCCATTTGGCCAAGGCAAGGGGTACAGTTTGTAACTGGGAGGAGGGGGGGTCTGCATGCCAGCCACGCCACTGGTTGTGATGTTGCAAGGCAGGGGCTGGGGTGCCCTTCCCTGCTCCGTCCCAGCCATGCAGTTACTGGCACGTCCTAGGTCCTCCGTCAGCCCTTGTTGAGTGGACAAAGGATGGCATGAGGCATTGTTGCTATTGCTGTTAGGCAAGGCCACTGTGAGGCAGCTGGTGGGCCAGCAGGGCCTGCACCTGGGTTGCTCACACACCCCATGCGCCAGACAGGATGCCTTTAGTGTCAACGATAGAAAAGCCAGCCAAAGCGGCTTAAGCAATACAAGAGATTAGAAGAATTCTGGGGAATGCAAGGTTGGGGGGTCCTTAGGTGCTGTGTGCCTTCCAAGTTCGGGAGGCTGTGGGGTTGCCCTCCTCAGCCTGCAGCTTCCTGTGGGACAGCAGCTGTTCATTCCCTCCAACCATACACCCTCCCCTCCCCCAGGTATGAGAGCTTCTCTTCCCCCAACCACCAGGCTGAGGTCCTGGGCTGCTGCACTCTGATTGGGCCGGTTGGGTCACATGGCCACGGTGGACCAACCAGTGACGTGAGAGAGGGTGGTTTATTCAGCTGATCGGTTTAGGCAAATAGGCTTGACCGAATATACTCTCTGATCCAAGAGGGAGGGGTGAAATGGAGTCTAAAATGGGTGTATTAGTGTTTTATTTCTTCGTAACCAATCACCAAACACATGACTATTATCTCAGGTTCCATGGATGAGACCTCTGGCTCCGCTGAGGCTCTGTCCTCGTCCGAACCTTGGGACCTCTTCCAAGTGCACTGGTGGTTGGCAAATTGATTTCCTCCTGCTTAGGCCTGAGGTCCCTGCTACCTTGGAGGCGGCAGGAGACCGCTCTCAGCTCTTGGAGCCCGCCTGCCGGTCCTTGTCACCCGGCCCCTCCTCGCAGCTCAGCCGTGTGCTTCTTCAGGGCAGCAGGACACCTCTCTCGAACTTCCTCCACCTCTGACTTCTAAACCCTCTTCTCACAGCTCACCTGATTAGGTCAGGCCCACCAGGAAATGTTCCTTGGGATGAACTAAGAGACAGCCTATGCCATGCCGTGTAACCTGGTCCGGGGAGTGGGTACCGCCATATTCCCAGGTTCTGCCCACACTCAGGAGGGGGAATTAATTGGGTGTGTGCATTGGGGGTTCAGATCATTAGCCATCTTAGCTCTTGCCTAACAATGGGTGAGTGTGGGTGCTCCGTCCCCAACATTCCTGATCCTATTTCAGATCTTGTCCAGATTTCCTCCTCCCCCCCCCTACTCCCCCCTCTCAATCCCAACTGTGCCCACGGGGCTGACTGTCTCCAAAGACATCTTCACCCTCTGCCTCTGCCTCTTCCTGGTACAGACCCTCTGATCTGGAAGAAGCGTCAGAATCCCTCTAGGCAGCTGGAAGAGATATCAAACCCCAGTGCCGACCAAGGCCTTCTGAGGCCTGGACCAACATTTCCAAATCACACTGTGGGGTCTTTATTAGTGGGTGACTTTATTTGGTGCTTACGATGGACTCTGCTCCTTTCTCCCCGATCTGATTTAACCATCCCAACAGCCCATGAGGTGGCCTCTCTGTGCATCCCCATTTTACAAAACGTCCCCAGGGGCTCAGTCAGGCCAAGGAACTTGCCCCAGGTAGTAAGCCCAGCAGATGGCAGAGCTGGGGCTCACAAGGAGGTCCCCTGACTGCAAAGCACAGGCACGTCACCAACCTGGTCACAGGCCTTCCCCAGAACGTTCCAGACCCTGCGATCCAGCTTGCACATTTTGCTGAGGGAGAAAGGGAGAAGCTCAGGTTCAGAAGGACGGCAGCATTTATTAGTTTAATTTCAAATCTGAGCCTGGGGCGTGCAGACCAAAGCCAAATGCCGGGGAACAGTGTGTGCTTGGCCCGTTCTCCGTCCCTGGGAGCACCACGCACGGGATCTGTCGGGGTCCGTCTTGCCGGCTTTGGAGAGCTTTCCACAAGGAAAATGCTCACGCAAAACCAAATCATTTGGTGCCCGTCGGAGAAGAAAAGGCTGGCCGCTTTGTCATTTACCTGTAACATGGCTGCGGCTCACGTGAGCGACGGCCACCAGGTCACAGGCCGACAGGCGGGCACGGAGGCGCCCACCCCTGGCCTGGGGAACACAGTGTTCGAGAGCACCGCCTGGATGTCCTCCGTAAAGCTCTGAGCACGGCCAGGCCCACCCAGGAGCTCGGCTCTTTGCAATTACTCTGAACCGGCAGCAGGGAGGCCGGGCTGGGCCAAGAGGACGGCACAGCTCGGCTGGAATGAAATGGCCCAGATGTTGTGTGTCCAGCTGCTCTCTGCTCTGATCTGTCCTGCAAACACTCCTGGGCAATGCTGTGCAATGGAAACATAGCGTGAGCCACATGCAATTTAAAATGTTCTAATAGCCACAAAGGGAATTGGTAAACTATTTTAATAACGTTATGTTAACCTGGTATGTTCCAAATACTATCGTGTAATCGATCTGTAAAAACTATTGATAAGTTATATATATATTTTTTTGGTATGAAGTCACAGAAATCCAGTGTATATTTTATGCATGTGGCACAGCCACAGGCCGTATCGGTTCTCTGGCTCGTTACAGCTCTTATCACAGGCCTGTGCTCAACGACCTTCAGTGGCTCCCTACTGCCCAGCCTTTCGGAGCCAGCTGCATATTATAATGGTTTGTGTTTCTGCCTCTCTGTCCAGCGCTCAGAGCTTTTATGGGATCGAACAGGACACGTATTACGTACCCACTGTGTCCTGCTGTGAAGTTCCCTGAGCTCTGTAAATTGTATTTTCCACCGGCTGTCAGTAATTCTTCCCGGGAGGTGTGAATGCATCAGCCGTGTGTTCAGTGCTTCGTGTAATTTCCCGACAATTCTCAGAACCACCAGGAGGTGTAGGTATTTAATCTCCCTGTTATGGATGGAAGAGCGGGGCTCAGACTACCCCGAACCCGGATCTGTTGGATTCCAAGGGGCTCTGTTGGCTGCGCTGTGCCTGGCGTCTTAGCTGGACGCATCCGGGGTTCTCAGAAACGTGTATTAACTGCGTGAATTGACACCACAGTTTCCCGCTGGTTCCCGGGGATGAACAGCAGGCGTGTGGGAGTCGCAGGAGGGGCTGGGGGCCTGCGCGTCCTTCTCGGTCACGGGGTGTGATCTCAGCTCTGGGCCCTGGGAGGGCTGACAGTGGCCTCTCTGGGAGCCGGGTCAAGCAGAACCAGCGCTCTTGGTAGCCAGGCAGCAAACTGGCAGACACAGTGCGCGATGGACGGCTGCCCTCCCGCCTGCATCGCGCGGGCTCCGGCCGCTGCTATTTCCGCGATGTGTGACTCACACGCGTTTATTGCCGGTGAGTGTGATGCGTTGCTTGGTACCTTGTTGAGAGCGCGGTAAAAATAAAGATGGGCTACTAATAAAACGTCAGAGGACAATGTCAATTAGGATTACTGAAAAAAAGAAAGAAAAAGAGGCTGATGCTATTGTGCATCCTCTCGGGGAATTTCCTTCTAATTAGTCAACTACGTATGCACTCCTCCCATCCTGGGTGAGTGTTTGTTTGCTTTAAAACATCATAATTACATCCCCTGCTTTTGGAAACTTCTGGAAGCTGGAACCTCCACATGTGGGCGTTGGCTAAGCCTGAGCCAGCGCTGAGATGAACCCCCGGAGGAAGTTTCTGGGAAGCATTCAGAAGCAGGCTGTGTGCCGCGCTGCCCTCACTCTGACACCCTCAGGGGCTCCCCAGGGCCAGCTGGCATCAGCACCAGCCCTCCTCTCTATAGTGGCAGGAGGCCTGGAGCGGTGACCTGTGCGCGGCCTGAGCACCTCCCTGACCTCTCCACCCTCTGCTGCCTCCCTGATGAAACCAGGAGGCAGGACTAGCCACTCCCAGCGCCAGGGCAGTGCTGGTTTTCTGGACTCTGCCCGGCTTTCCCCTTTCCGCCAGTGTATCTACACCTTCCTCTTCCCGCCAGAACTTTAAACTTCCATCTACTTTTAGTTTGTTTCTCTCCGTTTGACTCTGTGTTGTGTGGCTATTGGTCGAGTAGAACACGTACATGCCTCATAGATAACTAATGATGCACACATGGGTGATGTGTCCTGAAAAAGCTTTTTACGAGAATATTTGTGTGGTCTGAAGTGGAGACAACCAGTTTGAAGAATGAGGACCAGGCAGGTGAAATACGTCGCAGTCCAAAGACCTGCCTCAGGATCGCGGTCCTCCCTCTCGCTCAGAGCATCGCACTGGGCGGTGTGTGACCTGCCTTGTCCTGAAATGAGGCTAATCTGGTCTGGAGGGTCTGTGTTAAGGGAGGTGAGCCTCGGGCTGACATACATAGTGCACATGAGACTGCTTTATCCTCTGTCTAATCTATGGGCAGGTACAATGGTGTCATCTACGGGTGGCACCCATTGTGAGCCAAGTACGGTGCCAGGCTTAGCGATTTCCTCAGGATGATCACACAGCTGCGGGGCGGGGGGGGGGGGGGGGGGGGGGGGGGGGGGGGGGGGGGGGAGAGTGAGGGGGGAAGGGGAGGGGGTTATAATCCCCGTGGACAGCTCTAGAGAGGATGCCACAGAGGCGGGGCATGGTCAAGGTCACACCACTGGTGGGGGTTAGTGTCTGGTTTTGCACTGAAGCTCTGATCTTACCGCTGTGTCAGACACTCTGCCATCTGGCCGAGGAGTTCACGCTGGGTCCCGTAAGTCAGCCTCACACTTTTCTCCGATCTCGTTGCCGGCCTAGGGTAGATTTGCTCATTTAAGGTGCCGTTGACCTTATCTAATAAAAGGAATCAGGATCCAAGGAGTCTGTTTAATTCATTATTAAAGATCATTTCCTGTTATTATCTTCCCTGTAGCAAAATTAGCTGTTAACTCTCCTGTTAGCATAACCCAGCCAGTATGCCTAGAAAATTAAGAGAAGAAAAAAAAAAGAAAAAGAAAAAAATCAGTTCAGTGATACGTGAGCTGAGCCCAGGGAATTTAACATTATGCCTTAGAAATTGAGGAAATGTTCTGCTAAGTGGAAGAAGAGTTGCAGAAATTTTACTTTCAAAAGTCAAGTGAAAAGTTACTCTTTTTTCTCCCCCCCCCCCAACTCAAATTAATTTTTGTCTCAGGGCAAGAGAAAGTAAATTAAAAATCACACACTGCCACCTCCTCCTGGCTCGGGGCCTCCTGGGTCCCCTCTCCCTCTCCTGGAGCCTCAGGGTTCTCTAGCCCAATTTGGGCCTGGGAGGACGCCTCGCTGTAGGGGTTTCTGCTCCTGGAGCCCCTGACTATGGCAGGCGGGGCAGCCTGCCCTTCCCTCTCCCTGTCGCCCCTCCTAGATCCTTCCCTTCCTCCTGGGCAGTTGGGAGTGAGGAGGGGGACTAAGAACTAAATCTCAGGTGACACAGGCTGTAAGGCATGGCCACCACCTGGACATGAGGTTGCTGGGAAGCTGACATGCCCCCTCCGTGGGACAGTGAGGTGCCCCTGTAGCTGTGAGTGGGCACGGAAGAAATGGGGAGCTCCGAGGGAGAAAAGGGTCAGGCAGTGAGCATGGGGGACCCACGTGCAGGAGAGGCATGAGCTCACTGGTCTGCAGCCACCAGAGCCTACACCAGGGCCCACACCTGGGTGTGTGCATGTGAGGCACACTGCAGCCTGGTCTGGCCAAGGAGCCACTAAGCTTGCAACAGAGGAGGTGGGGTGGATTCCTAGCTCTCTTATTTAACATCCTTGTGGCTTCAAGCAAATCTCATAACTGCTTTGGGCATCAATTTTTTTTTTCCACTTGGAAGACAGAAATTTGCCAGCCCTGGGGCTGCAGTGAGGACTGTAGGTCGTACCATTCTGGAGGCTTCAGGGGGGACAGTGTTTGGGGCGGCACTTGCCGAGTCCCTACTCTGTGCTGGGAACTCTCCTGGGCTCATCATGCATTTGTTGCAGGCTCAAGGGTCCTTGAAGTTTAGTAATCGCCAAGATGCTACAGTTCGTCAGAATAATGGCAGAACCTTAGAGCCACAGGAGCCTTGGGGAGGCCAATGGGGGGCCACCTTGTCCTGATTTGTCCCAAGCCTTCCTGATTTTAGCCCTGAAGTCCTGTGCCCTGGGAGTATTCCCTCCCCGTCTCCCTTCCACTCCCCCAGTCCTAGGCCTCCAGGGATGGCTGATTACCCTGTAGACCTTCCTCATTTTAAAGATGAGAAGCGGAGACTGTCCGGCTCCAAGCACATGGCAAGGGTGCAGTGGAGATGTTTTTAATGGAAACCCGTGGTTTGGGGCAAAGGTAGCCTGGCTGCTGCATGAGCAGGACCCGCATCCCACACGTGGGCATCCGGAGAGGCGGTTACCGTGGGCTCATCTCACCTCCTGGCACCTGACGTACAGTTGTTTCCTGTTAACTCCATTACCTCTAATTTGCAAGAACGCAGCCAACAGGAAACCTCTGGATACTTTCTCTTTTATGAAACACAATTTGATTACAAATCATCAGAGTCCCCCGGAGGACAGCCTTTTCTGGAGGATGTCGGCCTGCCACGGTCATTCCTGGGTCCTTTGAGGGAGCCCAGCAGCCGCTGCGGAAGTCCCCCGCTAGCTAATGCCAGCTGGTGGAAACACCCCGACCCGCGGACCTGTGGGTGAGGGGTGGTCTCGGTGGGCCCTGGCTCTGCATGCCAGAGCATTTGGATCACTGCATACAGTTTATTTTTTGTTGCAACTGCCAAGAGGCATCATCCTGGCCCGTGTCCAGCAGGCCAGCTCTGGGGCTGGGGTGGACTCCGTTGGTTGAGGGTGAATGGTGAGCCATGATTCAAGTCACGAGAACACATATGTCTGCAGCACATTGGAGAGCCCTCCTCCAAACAGCCTTACGGGGAGCCCAGAACCTGGCGGGCCGTGTCCTCCATGCAATGCTCTAATGGATGGAGTGAGACTGGGTTCCATTCCTGGGCAGTAATCACTTAGTGAGCACCGCTTGGTGCTTTGTCAGCCTGTCATGTGTGGCAGACTCGTTAATACCATGCCTGACACAAACTCCAGAAAGTGGAGAGCCAGTCTCCAAGTCCATTTGCTTCTGCCAGCTCATGTCCTCAGATCCTACACTCACCTCCACCTGCCCATGCGTCTCTACCCACCTGTGCACCTCCACCCACACACGCATCTCTACCAGCCAGTGCGCCTCTCCCCACACATGCATCTCTACCAGCCAGTGCCCTCCACCCACACATGCATCTCTACCAGCCAGTGCCCTCCA